>LHUT01000535.1:0-28848 GCA_001412135.1 Silene latifolia subsp. alba
GATATAGAACCATTTCTCATCAATATGGACTATATTTCCCATGTCCTTAAACTTCAAAGAGTTTGATATCCTATCATAACTTAACTTTGAAAGTGAAAATATCAACCTGTTGAACATGTTCTCATCAGTCAGACTTGAGTGCAATGCTGATGTATGGCTTCGAAGTTTACCTTGTTTAACCCAGTTGAAAATTGTTGTTGCTGAGACACTTATTGCTTCACTAAATGCCATATTAGTGATCCCCTTTCTCCCATTGGTGTAGCTAATATTCTATCTATTGGTACTTCAAGTGTTTCCCTCCCTTTTTTACCCTTAATTCTGGAATTCAGCTGCAAAGAATCACCATTTTCTCTTTGACGTTTAGCAACCCTCCATACTTCGAAGATTGTTTTCCTGTCTACTTGATATTTTGCTGAAAGAAAGTTCATTGAACCTCTTACTGGCTTGTCATCCTTGCTATTCTCGAATAAATAGCATCCTATTCTATGTCTATCATCATTTGATAGATTTGGACCTCGCATTTTTTGATTAATGTTGGTAAGTGTATTCTGTTTACAGCTTTTTTATTGATGATATTTTTTCATTCAACTTGTGACTAACTGTTTTTTGAAGTGCAGATTATGGCATAGAAAAAGAAGAGAAGATGAATAGAGAAGAAGAAGAATATGGAAAAGAAGAATATGGAAGTGAAGTTGTAAATTATTGTAGTCTTATTGTACTGATTTATACTCCTATAATCTGTGTAATAGTTTAGGAAACCAAGGTTTTTGGGGGAAATATTTATGAGACTTTAAATTTCCGTCTCATTGTATTTTTGAGGGAAATGAAAAATTTAAAGTGTACTTAATTAACTCCATAATTCTATTAAGTTTTCAGTTTATATGTTCTAATCAAGCCCCACTTGCTTTTTCATGAATACTTTTTCATTCTTTATTCAACACCCTTAATTCTTGTGCAAAATGAATTGGGGTGAACATAGATAAGTGGATGGAGTAAGAATTAATGAAATTATATTTAGGAAAAATAAAAACATTGTAAACAGAACAATCAGTTTGGAAGACTAAAGCAGTCAATTCCGTAGACTGCACCAATCAGTCTCGGAAATTGAACCTTTGAAAAACAGTAAAACAATGTTCCAAAAAATAAAAGGAACCGGTGGCCCGCACCGCAGGTGCTCTACCTAGAGCCCGAGCCCAAACTAATTGACCTCCACAAAAGGTCTAATTACAAGTTCAAACAAGAAGGTAGAGAGGAACATTATAAATTCATAAAACTTGTTTTATTTTTTTCTTGTGGGACAAGGAAACAACTTAGCTAGTTTTTTTCCAACGTGGGACAAAAGACTTTTTGAGCCATTATTCCAACACGTGTATCATGCAGGGAACCTCTATCTCCACTCTCCAATGAAATAAGTTTGAAATTTAACATTTATGGAACCTTAATCACATAAAATAATGATCACTTGTGAATTAAATTCAAGTAATAATGTATGCAAGGTAACATATATTGATTTTAAACCCCTAAGGGTGACTCAATTACAACTTTGAATTCAATGTATGCAAATTTTTCGAACATGACTACTAAAACTCAAAAGTAGATTACTCTTATAGATTAAATAAAATAAGTGACTTTAAACCCCGTGGCCATCAGTACATCAGTGGGCCAACATAAGATATTGACGCTTCTGCACAACACTAACAATGAAGCAAAATATGGAATTTGATTGGGTTATTAGTGGTTATGTATTAACATATGTAACCATATTTCATTCTATAACAAAAGAAAAAAAAAATCCCAACTTAAAGTCCACCATCAGAGGTGTCAGTTCAATCATATCATATATTTTTGGATCCCATCGAGCTTGGTTGTGTCAGGTAAAAAATGTTTATAAATTTGGTTCGTTTTAGTTTGAGTCGCTCACATACCGGGTCAAGTATTCTTCTTCCGACTCCAAACAGGGTTTACCTTTTATGTTTTAATCTGTCTTTAAACAAGGTTCACCTTTTCTTTTTAAGCCGTCTCTAAACAAGTTTCACCTTTCACTTTATTCTTTTGTTGTTTGCAATAGACTGATTTGAATCTGAGTTTGAGTGATTGGTTTATGAAGTTTTCAATAACGTGTTGGTGGATTTGATGATGGAGAAACAATGTTGCATTCGGAAGAGCCGCGGGGAACCCTCCCAATTGATTTCATCCACCATCAATTCGCTACTTCCAATAGTGTTTTCGATAAGTTTTCTATCTTCATCCCAGTTCCAGGATCGTCACGCAAAAAGGTCTTCATTCGCTGCCACCCTCCATCTCACGGCTGACATTTTCTTAATACGGATGGTGCCTCGAAAGGCAATTTGTGTCATGCGGGTTGTGGAGGTATTTTCAGGGACGAGTCAGGTAATTTTGTCTCAAAGTATATATTTTGTTGTGGTTATTGCTCTTCATGTGAGTTAAAAAACTCGCCCTACTCAGTGGTATAAAAAGAATCTAAGCTTTTCATATCGAAAAGCTCTTGGTCATATGGATAATGAAGCTTGTGTGAAGCTAGTATTGAAGGATTACCTTATGAGAATGGTTTACGCCATCTTCTCTGGCGCTACAATGTTTTGATACAAGAGACATGATAGACATTTCGTATCCAACATGTCTACAAAGAAGCTAACAAAGCTAGCGATTGGCTCGCTAATCAGAGAGTTCAAGCAACCACCAATGTCATCCATCTCGATGTACCACCAGACCCTCCTCGTTCTATATTGTTGGGAGATCTTCCCGGTATAGCGCTCTCCCGTTTTGTTCCTTAATTATTGGGCATAGCCACCTTATGTACCAACAACTAGTTTTGTTATAGACGGATATATCCGCCTATAGCTAAAGACGAGTCAAATAGCTTGAAAGTGGTGACATTTTTTGCCCCCAACACCCACTTGTTGTTTGTCCTATTAGGAATGTGATATTGTATTTGACCCATCTTTAGTTATAGACGGATATGTGCCGTCTATAATGAGATTTTGTGATGTCTCAAAAAAAAAAATTGATTCTTTTGTTGTCTAATTTAATGTGCTCACTATATACAACGACACGGATGGGTGATGCTCAATTCGGATGGGGATGCTCAATTCGGATGGGGCATCCAAGGGTAACCCAGGCTTGGCTGGCTGTGGAGGAACTATTCGGGATGAGACGGGTAACTTCATCACAGGGTATTTATTCTCTTGTGGTATTTGCACTTCCATGTGGGCGGAAATGAGAGCTTTGCTTACGGGTCTAGAGTATGCTCGTGCGATGGGATTTACCAAAGTACTTGTTCATATGGACAATAAGTCGTGTGTTGGATTCATTCGAGAAACCCAACTCTTTAGTAATAATCTTCGTCCCTTAGTTAGTCGATGCAAAGACCTCATTAGCTTGGATGGGTGGACAGTGCGTGTTGAACATGCATTTAGAGAAGCCAATAGAGCTGCAGACTGGTTAGCTAACACAAGAGTATATGCTTCAACGACTACAACTATGATTGATGAACCTCCGGATGGTCTTCGTACCATTCTTAGAGAGGACTTATTGGGGGTTGCATTCCCTCGAGTAGTAGCTATTTAGTTCTCTTGTTTTTTGGGGCTTTGCCCCTCTTAAGCACAAAAAAAAAAAACTATATACAACGACCCTACATATCAACATCCATTTGAAATAAGAAATTTGTCTTCCTTTATATGAGACCGAGGAAGTATATATTTGGCAGGAGCCGAGTTTTAACAGGGTCATTCAATCGCTGGATTCATGTTTTACATTTTGTATCGAGTCAGATTTAAAACTTCATAATTTTCATTTTCATAAGTATTATTACTATTAATTTTTTAATTCGGGAAATTATATTGGGTGGTGCTCATTCATGGACGGGTTTTACTCTTTCATGGACGAAAATGACTATTTTACCCCTCATATTTCAACTCCCCAATTTTCTCTTGACACAACCACCATCTGAGAACCCACGTCGGTCTGCCTCTGACGCCTCCGCTACCACCGCCCCTTCCCTCGCCGGACAACCACGGCCACCGCATCCCCTCCATCCATCTCTCCTCGTCAGATCCTCACCCACCATCGTACTTTCATGATGAAAAGAATGAAGAAAAAAAAATCGCTGGATTATGCTCTCTTGATGCCTCTCCCCTGTCGTCCACCCTCGTGCCACCGCCGCCTACCAACAGTCACGCATTTCCCCGCCACCACCACCTCTTGCCTACTACCACCCTTTCCTCACAAACCCTAATTAAAAAAAGCAGATTTAATCGAAAAATATAACATGTAAATCAATTTAATCCGAATATTAAAGTAGTTAAGAGATAAAATGAAGTAATTTATTGTTCAATATGATAATTGAGATCAATAATTGTTTGTTGCAGGAGTAATTTGATTATGTATTGGGAAGGAGAAGCGGGAATTTTTTTTTCTCTCTTTGTTGAGAGAAGGGTAGTGTATGGAAACATTATGAAAAAATGTCCATGATTAAGCAAATTACGTCCATGAAAGAGCAATGACGATTATATTAACCTTAAGAGTGAAGCAATGTCATTTGATTCCACCATACACATTTTATTTTACTTTATACTTTTATAACTTTTTTTATTCTCTCCCAAAATATCAAGCATTCAAGCAACAACACTCAAAAAAATAAATAAAATCAAATAAAATAAAATCAAATAAAAAGTCAAGGTAAACAAACAAACACCAATGCCTTGACAAACTCAACTTCATCCTCCATTAACAATGATCTTCAACAACAAAAACTCAATTTCTTCCCCTAAACTCCATGATTTTCTCCTCAATTATCGTAATTAATTCCTCAAATAATCAACAAAAAACCTCACAATTCCAATGGATTCCTCAACATCCTCAATTTTTCTCGAAGATTTCGGTCAAAAAGTCGATCTTACACGAAGAATTAGGGAAGTATTGGTAAATTATCCAGAAGGAACGACAGTACTCAAAGAATTGATTCAAAATGCCGACGACGCCGGCGCTACGAAAGTTTGCCTTTGTTTGGACCGCCGACGACACGCCGGTGAATCGCTGTTGTCGCCGACATTGGCGCAGTGGCAGGGAGCTTCGCTTTTGGCGTATAACGACGCCGTTTTTACTGAAGAGGATTTCGTTAGTATTTCTAGGATTGGAGGAAGTAGTAAGCATGGTCAAGCTTGGAAAACTGGTCGCTTTGGGTGAGTTTCTTGCTAATTCTTTGATTTATGATTGAATTTCATTAACCGATTCGTTATTCTTGTTTAAGACCGTCTTAAGTTTAGAAGATACTATATAGTAGTCATTAATTCAGTTATTATTGTTAAATGAAGTAGGTAGTGTAAGCGTAAGACGGTTTCAAATGAGATTTCGTGTTTGCGTAGAGATAGCGCGTTTTGGCCTGAGAATGAAGTAATGTAGTAGTAGCAGGTTTGTAGTTGGAGTGTATGATTTCGGAGCCGGTGTTGTGATGGTTAGAGTCCGTAATTTGGACACTTTGCTAATCACTCTTCATTTTGCTGAATTAACGATTTGTTGTAGCTTATTTTGTGTAGAGATAGTACGGTTTTCTGTATTGAGAATGAGTTAATGTAGCTGGTTTGCGTAGAGATAGTACGGTTTTGCGTAGAGATAGTACGGTTTTCCATCTATAGGCTATATTGGTCGGCGTTTGTTATTACATCATAATGTAGCTAGTTTGGAGTTTGAAATGTATAAGTTTTAAGCAATGTAAGTCGTGTTGTGATAGTTAAAGGTTCGCAATTCTGGTCGCTTAGCTAAATAGGACTTCATTTTGCTGATTGAAGTTTGATTTAACAATTTGTAGTAGCTTATTATGCGTAGAGATAGTACGATTTTCCGTTTTGAGAATGAATTAAAGTAGTAGCTGGTTTGGACTTTGAAATGTATGATTTTTCAGAAATATAAGTCATGATGTGACGTTAAGGTCTGTAATTTTGGACGCTTAGCTAATTTATACTTCATTTTGCTGACTGAAGTTTGATAATGATTTGTTGTAGCTTATTTTACGTAGAGAGAGTGGGAGTTTCTGTCTTGAGGGTGAATTAATGTAGCTGATTTGGACATTGAAATGTATGATTTTGAAGAAATGTAAGTCGTGTTGTGATAATTAAGGCTCACAATCTCGGGCTCTTGACCGCTTAGCTAATTAGTATCTAGTACTTCATTTTGCTGATTTTGATTAAGAAGTGGTTGTAGCTTTGTTGCTTATACCAGTTGAGGACTTTAACATTCACGAAACAATCTATCCATACCTAACCAGCTGAACTGCCAAATTCATTCATGAGACACAAAACTGCAGTGTCAAAAAAGGGTTTTCCAAGCACTCCTAGGGGGTCATGTGGTTCAGGTTTCAGATGCAAAAACGGTATACTTGCTCGGGAAGGGTTTATATATGTTTTGTGACACTGTGTGGCAGAGAAATTGTCTTAAATCCTTTCTCAGCAAAAGAAAGGTCAATTTTTGGAAGGAGCTGAAGTAGTGCTTTCAATCCATAAGCCTTTTCTTGGCATAAGGAAGGGCACTTTTTTGACAGCGATGGCTGAAATTGAGAAGAGGATGTGGTGTGTCTGCTGGTCTTGAAGAAGAAGAACAACAGGGAAGAAAATGAAGTTTAGATTAAAGAGTGAGGAAGGACGTCACTGAGTGGGCCAGATTTCACCGGAGGTGCCAAGAACAAGGGGTTATTGGTATTCGCCAAGTGGTTGCTAGAGCCTGGAGATGACATAAATTAGGGAAGGAAGGTGGATAAATAAGGGTAGGGGGGGGGGGGGGGGGGGCTTTTAAATATATCTAAAGAGCTCTAACACCTAAGGCTCTTTTTGTTGATTGGACACCATTAAAGTGGGTTTATAGGATAAGGAGGTCTCACCTTAGAACAACTCGTATATTAGTAGTAGCTATAAGCTAAGCATGTTTAATTGTACTAAAGAAAATCATTACATTCGATTCTTTGTTTTCAAGTTTGTGATAAATTGAAAGAATTGAGTAGGTCTGTGGATAGTTAAAAACTAAAGATTTTAATAGTTGTACCAAATATGTTTAGGTTTCTGCCGATCGATGATATCTTGCCCTATTGGTTAGGATGCCTTCTCTTGGGTCGGATATCCAACCCTCATTTACACTGTCTATTGTATTGACTTATACACTTTCTCTGAATTAAGTAGTAGTAGTAGTTGTATTTCCGCACGTCTCTTGTATTGACTTTAGGCTGTCTCTGTACTAAGCAGGATGGAAGTGCAGTCTTGGGTTTGTTTATCTCATCAGTAGTCATTTGGCTCATTTCATCCTTTTTGGACTCCTTGGGTGTAGCATTATTTTTTGTATGTTAGGCCTGATTTTGGTGTGCTGTGTGAGGAAAGCGGAAGCTTTCATGTCACTAAGTTTACCTGTGGGACATATCAATTTTGATTGGATGAAATGTGATTGTTGTCCAACTTTTTTTGTGTCTTAGGGTTGGGTTTAACTCGGTGTACCATTTAACGGACTTGCCATCATTTGTGAGTGGGAAATATGTCGTACTGTTCGATCCTCAAGGAGTTTATCTTCCAAATGTTTCTGCTGCCAACCCAGGAAAGCGAATAGAATATGTCAGTTCATCAGCTATATCATTGTATACAGATCAATTCTTTCCGTATTGTGTCTTTGGCTGTGACATGAAAAGCCCTTTCAATGGGACCCTGTTTCGTTTCCCTTTGAGGAATGCAGATCAGGCATCCAACAGTAAACTTTCAAGGCAAGCATATTCAGAAGATGATGTTTCTTCTATGTTTGGGCAGCTTTATGAAGAAGGAGTTTTTTCTCTGCTCTTTCTCAAAAGCGTGTTGTGTGTAGAAATGTATGTTTGGGATGTTGGGGAGACTGCACCAAGTAAAGTCTATTCATGCTCTGTCAACTCATCAGGCGATGATATAATTTCACATCGTCAATTACTTTTGAGGTTGTCGAAGTTGTCCAACAATCCTACCTTTGAAATGGACTCCTTCATGCTAGATTTTGTCAGTGAGGCTGTCAGAGGAAGCTCCATTGAGAAAAAGACAGACACCTATTACATAGTTCAAGCCATGGCATCCGCATCCAGTCGGATTGGCTCCTTTGCAGCCAAGGCTTCAAAGGAATATGATATTCACCTTCTGCCGTGGGCATCAATAGCTGCATGCATCTCAGATGATTCCTTTGATGTGAGTGGTTTCATAAGTTTTTATACTGCTCTTTGACACTCAAACACTGCCTTGTGTGCCCGTTGAGATTGAGATTAGTGTGTATCTCGTCCTTCTAAAGTCATCCAAAACTAGAGCTTCATTAGTCATATTTAATATTTTTATTACCTAATCCATCCAAATTTTTATGAACATGTGAATTGCAAACAATCGTTGCCTTAATGAGGTTTGACATAATATCCTGAAGGGGAAGACTTATTGTCAGCTATACTACTTCTGCTGGGATAATTCTGTCGTGAACTGGTGTTTTTATCTTGATAAATTTTACATATGATTGATATGAAATTCATAGAAATTTGATGTGTTAATGTTCACTGAAGTTAGCTTGATGTATTAAAAGACTAGAATTTTGATATTGGTCTTTGTGCAAGTTTTTTTTTTTTTTTTTTGGCAGAAGTCTTTGTGCAAGTTGATGGTGCTAAAAAATGTTTCTCATCATGTGATAAAGAAAGTTGTTTCTGTGGAGGTTGCTCATTGTTTTTTTTTTCTATACTTAATATGAGTTGTCAAGAGTAAGGACTTTTGCCTTGTATGGGTTTGAGTTGGGTATGATTGGTGGTCACCACATCTTGGCTGGATAAACAGAAGCTAGTTGCAAGGTATGCGGCCTGAATATGTACTTTGATCGGCTGCTCCTAAACTTCTGGCTTGTTAAAATTAGATATTTCTACGCACTTATATTTTCTACTTAATATAATCTCGTTTCATGATATAGATTTTCCTTTTCCTTTTCCTTTTCCTTTTTCCTCCCTTTTTTCCCTTCAGTTTTTTTTCTTGCTCTGTTTCCCCTTTCCATTTTCTATTTGTTTTCTCTCATTTCCATTTTTTCACTGTTCTCCCACCTTACGTTGACGGTTCTTTATGACGTTTCGGATTAACCATTTCAAATCATTTTGGGACTGAGACTTTGATTTTGTGTATAGATTTAACTATTTAATACTTCGTAAAACAGTGATTATAAGTTAGTTACTGTAGATGACCAAGAGAAGTTGCATTGCTCCACATCACAACACTGAATTGGATAGTTCAAAATTTTGTTCCATTTTAGGATTGGGTTCAAGCTCGTAAAACGCTACCTACACTGAAATTGGATCTTAATTTAGAACTTCCTAGCAACCTAGTCCGTGAACGAACTCTGTTCTAGTATGGATGATTTGGTTTGAAGGATTGGCCTACCAAATCTGAACCATGTAACAGTGTTTCAGCATCATTGTTAAATATCAATAGTGAAATACTTATTTTTTTTCTTTCTTCTTTTGCTCCTGTGCAGGATGATGCATGCAAGAATGGCAGAGCTTTCTGCTTTCTTCCATTACCTGTTAGAACCGGATTGTCAGTGCAGGTGAATGGATACTTTGAAGTTTCATCTAATCGCCGTGGTATATGGTATGGTGCTGATATGGATAGAAGTGGAAAAGTCAGATCTGTCTGGAACAGACTTCTGTTAGAAGATATAATTGCTCCTGCTTTTAAAACTCTACTGCTTGATTTGCAAGGGCCTTTAGGGCCAACGAAACTGTACTATTCATTGTGGCCAACTGGTGACTTTGAAGAGCCCTGGAGTATACTGGTTCAACATATTTTTAAAAATATAGTTCATGCCCCTGTATTATATTCGTTCATTGAAGGCGGCAAATGGGTGTCTCCCGCTGAATCTTTTCTTCATGATGAGGAGTATACCTGCAAAGGAGAGCTTGCCAATGTCCTTTTGCACCTAGGGATGCCTGTTGTTCGATTGCCTAATTCCTTGCATCACATGCTCTTGAAATGTATGTCAGATGTTCAACAGAAAGTGATCACTCCTGATTCAGTGCGATGCTTCCTTCGTAAGTGCACTGCTGTTAATGATCTTGGCACTTCTGAGAGGCTACTTCTGTTGGAGTATTGTCTTGACGATCTCTTAGACTCTGATGTTGGAAGGCATGCTAGTGATTTACCTTTGCTCCCCTTGGCATCAGGCGACTTTGGATCTTTTTCCGAGGCTTCAAAAGGCATTTACTTTTTCATTTGTAACAAATTGGAGCACGAGCTTCTCCAGCAGATATCTGACCGAGTAATTGATGGCAATCTGCCGGAAAAAATTATATTGAGACTCTTAGCTATTGCAGATTCCTCAGGTGCAAATCTTATTGCTTTTAAAATTGAAAACCTCGTCCAATTGTTCGACAAATTCATGCCTTCAGGATGGAGGTATAAGAGTAAGGTTCTTTGGGAGCATGACAACAGTCAAACTAGTCATCCAACTCCACTTTGGTTTGTTACTTTTTGGCAATATCTCAGAGATCGATGTGAAAAGCTGGCTATATTTGACGAGTGGCCCATCTTGCCATCGACTTCTAGTCATCTATATAGATTGTCATTTCAGTCAAAAATGATTAAAGCTGATAAAGTTTCTGAGAAATTGAGACGTTTACTTGATAAAATTGGATGTAAGGTATTAAATCCCAATTACGGAGTTGAGCATCCTGATTTGTCACTATATGTTAGTGATGCTACTGGGCCAGCTGTTGTGGAATCAATTTTTAATATCATTTCTTCTAGTGGTGGCATCAGGAATACATGTCTTCCTGTGCTGAATGGAGAAGAGAAGGACGAGCTTCGTAACTTCCTTCTTGATCCAATGTGGTATGTTGGAAGCTATATGGGAGATTCTAATGTATCAAAATGCAAAAAGCTTCCGATTTATAGAGTTCATGGTGTAGAATCTGATGATAGTTTGTGCTTTTCTGATCTAGCTGGTTCTCAAAAATATCTTCCACCAGCCGATGTCTTAAACTGCTTCCTTGGAGACGAATTCATTTCCTCCTCCTCTGAAATTGAAGAGAACATACTACATAGATATTACGGATTGGAGCGAATGGGTAAGGCACATTTCTACCGGAGGCAAGTGTTCAGTAGGATCAAAGATCTGCCAGCCGAGGACCGGGACCGCATCATGCTCTCTGTTCTGAAAGACTTGCCACATTTATGCATCGAAGATTCTTTATTTAAGGAATCTGTGAGGGATTTAGAATTTGTGCCCACACATTCAGGGGCTTCCAAGTGTCCTGGTGCTTTGTATGACCCTAGGAATGAAGAGCTACATGCTTTACTTGAGGACACTGATCTCTTCCCTTGTGGTGCATTTGAAGAACCAGATATATTGGATATTCTTCAGGTTTTGGGCCTGAGGACTTCAGCATCTCCCGAAACAGTCATTCAAAGTGCTCGATATGTCGAACAAATAAGACAAGAGAATCCCGAGAAGGCATATTTACGAGGGAAGGTTCTCTTTGCTTATGTGGAGGCAAATGCACATAGATGGGCAGCCATTTTACTTGGTGATGATCATGGGACACTGAACAAAATGTTTTCACGAGCAGCAATTGCGTTCAGGCCTCGGAATATGAAATCTGACCTAGAAAAGTTTTGGAATGATCTTCGACTGATATGCTGGTGCCCGGTTCTTGTTTCTGCTCCTAATCAGGCTTTACCCTGGCCCGTTGTATCTTCTGCAGTTGCTCCGCCAAAACTTGTAAGGCCCGGGACAGACTTATGGCTTGTGTCAGCTAGCATGCGAATACTGGACGGAGAGTGTTCGTCGACAGTGCTGTCCCATCAGCTTGGTTGGTCTTCACCACCTGGTGGAACTGTGGTTGCTGCCCAGATTCTTGAGCTTGGAAAGAATAATGAAATGGTAACTGATCAAGTCTTTCGGCAGCATTTAGCTTTAGCAATGCCAAGAATATATGCTAGATTGACAGAGATAATTAGTACAGATGAAATGGACATTGTCAAAGCTGTTCTGGAAGGATCCAGATGGATTTGGGTTGGCGATGGATTTGCAACTGTGGAAGAGGTCGTTCTAAATGGTCCTTTACATATGGCTCCATATATTCGTGTCATCCCCGTTGATTTAGCCGTCTTCAAAGAACTATTCCTAGATCTTGGGGTGAGAGAATTCTTAAATTTCGCTGATTATGCCAAGATTTTGTGTAGAATGGCTACACGAAAAGGGGATGATCCTTTGACTGCCGAGGAGCTTTCAGCTGCTATACTGATTGTGCAACATTTGGCTGAAGCACCGCTTCATGAAAAGCATGTATTGGTCTACTTACCTGATGCCTCTGGTCGTCTCCTACCTGCTTCTGATTTAGTATATAATGATGCCCCTTGGTTACTTGGATTGGAAGATTCCGACAACTCCTCTAATGATGGGTCTAGTCTGCCATTGCACGCGAGGCGGTCTGCTCAAAGATTTGTGCATGGTAACATATCGAATGATGTTGCAGAGAAGCTTGGTGTCTGCTCACAAAGGAGGTCACTGCTTGCTCAGAGTGCCGATTCAATGAACTTGAGTTTATCAGGGGCTGCTGAAGCTTTTGGTCAACATGAAGCATTGACCACAAGACTAAAACATATACTTGAGATGTATGCGGATGGACCTGGGATTCTTTTTGAGCTCGTACAGAATGCCGAGGATGCTGGAGCCTCAGAGGTCAAATTTCTGTTGGATAAGACTCAGCACGGTACTTCATCTCTGCTTTCGCCTGAAATGGCAGATTGGCAGGGTCCGGCTTTATATTGCTACAACGACTCTATCTTCAGCCCACAAGATCTATATGCAATCTCACGTATTGGTCAGGATAGCAAACTAGAAAAACCTTTTGCGATAGGTAGGTTTGGGCTAGGATTCAATTGTGTTTACCATTTCACTGATATCCCTTCATTTGTGTCTGGGGAAAACATAGTGATGTTCGACCCACATGCCCAAAATCTGCCGGGAATCTCGCCATCTCACCCTGGTTTGAGGATCAAGTTTGTAGGGAGAAGGATTCTGGAGCAATTTCCTGATCAGTTTTCACCATTTTTGTATTTTGGATGTGACTTGCAAAATCATTTTCCTGGTACGCTTTTCCGGTTCCCTCTTAGGACTCACAGTGTCGCTCCTCGAAGTCAAATAAAACAAGAAGGATATGCTCCTGAAGACGTGTTATCACTTTTTTCTTCATTTTCCCAGGTTGTGTCCGAGACTCTTCTTTTCCTGCGTAGGGTAAAGTCCATTTCCTTATATGTAAAAGATGGCACTAATACAGAAATGCAACTGGTACACCGAGTCCAAAGGCAAACTGTTCCCGAGTCAGAGCCTCCCCATCATTCGCTTCAGCATATGTTTGATCTTTTTAATGGGGATCAGCGGAAAACCATGGACAGGAATCAGTTTCTTGATAAACTAAGTAGATTTACTGAGGATAATCTTCCAAGGAGATGTCAGAAGGTTGTGATGACTGAAAATTCATCTTCATATAATTTGTCTCATGAATGGATGATGACCGAATGTTTAGGTAGTGGAAAGGTGCACGATGATTCTGCGTTTATTAAATCAAAGTCACATAAGTGTCTTCCGTGGGCCGCTGTTGCTGCCTATCTGAAGTCTATTGAGGTTGACAGTGGTTCAAGTGATTATCCACAGGCTGAAAAGTCTGTGGGCTCTCTTCGCAATCGAGAGAACTTTGATGGCCGTGCCTTCTGCTTTTTGCCTTTGCCAATCAGCACTGGCCTACCTGTGCATGTCAATGCTTATTTCGAGTTGTCTTCTAACAGGAGGGATATCTGGTTTGGTAATGACATGTCTGGTGGTGGCAGAAAGCGCTCTGACTGGAATATATACCTTCTTGAGCATGTGTCGGCCCCTGCTTACGCTCATCTGCTTGAGAAGTTGGCAATGGAAGTTGGGCCTTGTGAGTTGTTTCTTTCCTTTTGGCCAACAAGATTAGGAGGAGAGCCTTGGTCATCTGTGGTACAGAAACTATATACTTTTGTTGCTGATTACAATGTCCGTGTGTTGCACACAAAAGCGAGAGGTGGTCAGTGGATCTCAGCAAAACAAGCTTTGTTTCCCGATTTTTCTTTTGACAAGATGCCTGAACTTGTTGATGTGTTATCAGATGTTGCTTTACCTCTGGTAACTGTTCCTCAGTCACTCGTGGAAAGATTTATGGAAGTGCGACCATCGTTACATTTCTTGACTCCGCAGTTGCTTAGGCTATTGTTGGTACGACGTAAATGTAAATTTACGGAGAAACATGCATTATTATTGACTCTTCAGTATTGCCTATTTGATTTGGCAAAACCCATTAAGTCTGATTGCTTGTATGGTTTACCTTTGATTCCTCTGGCAAGTGGGTTTTCGGCAGCATTTAGTCGAAGAGGCGTGGAAGAAAGAATTTACATTGCGCGGCAAAATGAGTATGAATTACTGAAAGAAAAAATTCCTTCCCTGTTGGTAGATAAGACAATTCCTGAAGAAGTGTATATGAAGTTATGTGACATAGCAGAAAGTGATGATTCAAATGTGTCTTTTCTGACACCTGATTTGCTTGAGAAGCTATTTCTCCGGATACTTCCGATAGAGTGGCATAATGCTAAACAAGTTAAGTGGGTCCCTGATCAGATGTCCCACCCCTCGGTAGATTGGATGAAATTGTTGTGGAGTTACCTGAGTTCAAGTTGTGAAAATCTTGATTTGTTTTCTAAGTGGCCTATCTTGCCAGTTGGAAATGATCATCTCATGCAGCTCACTCGGAACTCAAATATCATTGAAGACGAAGGATGGAGTGAAAATATGTCATCATTGCTGGTGAAAGTTGGTTGCTTATTCTTGAGGAATGATCTCTCAATTGAACATCCACTATTAAAGACTTATGTTCGATCAGCAAGTGGAGCAGGCCTTCTCAGTGCATTCCTAGCAATAGCTGGCAGCATAGAGAATGTTGGCGGCTTATTTGTTGATGCGTCAGAAGGTGAGATGCATGAATTAAGGAGTTTTATTCTTCAGTCCAAATGGTTTTCTGATGATGAAATGCGCGACATTCTTATTGAGGTACTCAAACACGTCCCCATGTTTGAGTCATACAGAAGTAGAAAACTAGTTAATTTGAATGTTGGCATCAAATGGCTTAAACCAAGTGGGTTGCGTGAGGATCTTTTAAATGATGATTTTGTTCGTGCGGAATCTGAGAAAGAGAGGGCCATTTTGAGTAGATATCTGGATATTCAGGAACTCTCAAAGGCGGAATTCTACAAGTGCTATGTGCTGAATAACATGTCAGAGTTACTTCTTTCACAAGGAGCACTCTCTTCAATCCTATTTGATGTGAAACTATTGGTCGAGGAGGATTTTTCTGTTAAGAGTGCACTCTCAGTGACTCCTTTTGTTCTAACTCGCAGTGGCTCATGGCAACAACCATCCAGGTATGTGAATATCTACCCGTACCTATTCTTTTTTCCGCCGATTCAATATGGGGTAGGATGTTGTGTGTTAGCTGATAAATTTCTTTGCCATGCTTACTATTTTAAATCATTTTTACGTGAGATTTTTTCCGGGCATTTTTGGTGGAGCTGAAGATTCAGTGCTCTTTTGTTTTTTTGAATACAATCGACAAAATCAACAAGCCTCTGAAAATTCTCCGGGCTTCTCTTTCATGCAATAGCAAATGTTAGTCCAATTTTTGATGAAGTTCACTTGAGAATCTCTTTCTCTAATAGGGAAGTATTGCCTACGTGGAGTAGGAGCCTGTTAGGAGGCATTGGGTAATAATGGCAAAGATTTTTGTGGAGTTTTTTGATTCAGAAAAGCCGGGGGATCAAGAATGATTCTCTCCTTTTATTTACACGATTATGATTCCCTCCTCATCCTTAATTGGGTATTAGATTGGGGTTTGGAGGATGTTAAACTAAGGGAAGCAGTGCTCAAACTGCTCATCGTAATATGTACAAAATTCTTGCCTCTCAGAGAGATTTAAATGTGAACGGATGACGTGGTTGATAGGTTAAGACCTCTGTTCAATGAGTTCTCGTCGTTGCTTCTGAACTATGTAATTTGTTCTGAGAAGATTTGTTCCAAACTTCTGTGTCTTATCCTAAAAATTGATAGCCCCCCTTTACCAAAACGAAATAAAAAACAATCTAATATGTTAAAGTTCTTATCCCACCAGTTCATGGCATTGACTTCCTTTCCAATTTGGCAGGGTTTATGATCCTCGTGTTCCGGAGCTACAAGTACTGTTGCATCCTGAAGTGTTCTTCCCAGCTGAAGAATTTTCTGATCCCGTGACTCTAGATATGTTAGCTGGATTGGGACTGAAGCAAAGCTTGGGTTACACTGGGTTGCTTGATTGTGCAAGGACGGTCTCACTTTTAAATGATTCTATGGACTCAAAAACACTCATGCATGGCAGGAAATTGCTTTCTTGTTTAGATGCTCTAGGATCAAAACTTTCAGTGATGGAAGATCAAGCTCCTGAGGAGTTAGATGAGTATGTTCACTCTTTCATGTCTCAGGATGAATGGGATATTGATGCATTTTTAGTTAGCCTGACTAATGAAAGACCAGAAGAAGATTTTTGGTCCGAGCTAAAATCTATCAAGTGGTGTCCTATCTACGCTGATCCACCTTTACAAGGTCTTCCTTGGCTCAAGTCCAGTGATTTAGTAGCTGCCCCAAGCAAAGTGAGACCTAAGACAGATCTCTGGATGGTGTCATCTACAATGCAAGTGTTAAATGCTGAGTGCAACTCTTCATATATCAAATGCAAATTGGGTTGGACAGACCGTCCTTGTGTACAGGTTTTATCTACTCAACTAGTTGAACTGACCAAATCTTATGACCAGTTGAGGCTAGACTCGACTTTTTGTTCTGATTTTGATGCTGAGTTTCAGAGGGGAATAGCATCTGTGTATGAAATGATGCAGGGGTATATTAGCACTCAGGATTTCATGGTCTTGAAGTCTTCTCTTGAAGGGGTGCCTTGGGTTTGGATCGGTGATGGTTTTGTAGCCCCAGATGCCCTTGCATTTGATTCACCTGTCAAGTATCATCCCTACTTGTATGTGGTCCCTTCTGAGCTATCAAGCTATAGAGAATTGCTGTTAGCCTTGGGTGTGAAGCTTAGTTTTGAGGTTTCTGACTACTACCGTGTTCTTCAAAAGTTGAACACTGAGATAAAAGGATGTGCATTATCAGATGATCAGTTGTCTTTTGTGCTGTGTGTCCTTGAAGCTATTGCTGATTGCTACTCGGATAATCTACCAGAGGAGGGTTCAAATGCTCCTCTTCTTATTCCAGACGTGTCTGGTGTTTTGATGCATGCTAAAGATCTTGTCTTCAATGATGCACCATGGATGGAGAACAATATTTTAATTGGAAAAAACTTTGTTCATCCAAGGATAGGTGTTGATTTGGCATCAATGTTAGGGGTGCAATCACTTCGATGCATGTCTTTGGTTGATGAAGAAATGGCCAAAGACTTGGTTTGCATGGACTCTACGAGAATTGGCGAGCTTCTGTCAGTGTATGCTAGTGGTGACTTTCTGTTGTTCGACCTTCTTGAGCTAGCGGACAGCTGTAACACGGAAAAGATGCACATCATCTTTGACAAAAGGGAACATCCTCGCCAGTCCCTCTTGCAACATAATCTAGGTAAGCGTAATTATCTATTTTTGCCATTAACCAAGTATCTGGATTCTGGTCACTAACGTAGGACCAATTTGTAACATAATAGATATGATAATCCATTTTAATTATCTTTATTTGTGTCGAGATAGCCTAATTATCTTGTCATTACAAATCCAGGTGAATTCCAAGGGCCAGCATTACTTGTTATCTTTGAGGGGGCCAGCTTAAGCAGGGAGGAAATTACCGCTCTACAGTTTCTTCCTCCATGGAGACTTCGAGGCCATACTCTTAATTATGGTTTGGCTTTGCTGAGCGCCTTTTCTGTCTGCGATCTTCTATCAGTCATGTCTGGCGGCTACTACTATTTATTCGATCCTCGTGGTTTAGTCCTTGCTCCTCCTTCGAGCCATTCTCCAGGGGCAAAAGTTTTTTCCTTAACTGGTAATTTATTGTTCACAACTTTATCTGATTGCTGTTATGAATTTATGATAAAACTTTGACTGTCACAGGCATGTTTGTACTCTGAAAAATAATTCTTTTCTGGTTTCGACTTTCTGCGAAGCGCAAAAAATTGTAATATTTTGACTGACGATGCCCCAATAAAGCTTTATTGTATTGATAGTGTTGGAGGAGTTGTATTGCAAATCAGTTACTGAAGTTCTGGCATGCGAGGCTGTAAACATCAAAGTGCTATTGTATATGATCTGAAACACCTCTACCATACAATAATCCACATATTTTTTTTGCAAAAGGGGGTTTATAATATTATATGCTTTAATTCACGCCTCCCTACAAATGATAAGTAACCATGTTTACAACTTATCCCTGGTTCCTTGAAAATTCCAGGACTTTCTGTCCAATATTATTTTTCATATCCTTTTTTTTACATGATAGTGTTATGACTTGTCTTGTAGAATTTATCAGTCAGATGGCTATGGAACTAGAACCTGTGCATGTTGTATTGTTGCAGCTTCTTAATTTTATTCACAGTCGGTTCCAATGTCATCCACAGATTCTACTTATCAGATCAATCTTCTATATGCCTTGTTGTCATCAGACCTGTAAATTGATTGTATACTGAAGAATAATATATCTATTTTGTCAGATTCATTGAGTTGTCATTAATATTTATCAACTTCTTTCACATTTTTCCTTTGTCATGCCTGCTTAATAAATGTTAAAACCGTAATTTAATTCCTCCTCTGTATCAACTAATTATTCCTCACAAACGAATATAAACGTAAAGAACCAAAAAAGACAGAGGGAGTACTAAATATAGATATTAGGAATGTCAGCTGTTTATCGAATCAAGTAACTTTGAAGATTAAAGCATCTAGATTTATGAACGTGATTAGAAAATTGAACTATATCTTCTCAGGTACAAATTTGACTGAGCGTTTTCGGGATCAGTTCTCCCCCATGCATGTGGGTCAACTCAAAATGTCATCATCAGACATGACCATTATTCGCATTCCACTCTCTTCTGAGTTTATGGAAAAAGAACCTGGAACTGGAGTTCAGAAGATAAAACAAATATATGATAAATTTATGGAGCATGGATCTCGTGCACTTCTATTCCTCAAGTCTGTTTTGCAGGTAGTGGTTCTTTTGCCTATGTTATGTGTTAGATACTGGAATCACTTTAATTGCTTTCCGTCTTTCACCAGTGGGGTTTGGTATATGAAATGGATTTGTATGGGTAACCAGTTTCCACTTTTGTGCCTCAAGGTTTGCACATATTCTACTTACGTTGACCAGAGGTTTGAAGGTTTGCACATTTTTTGTGACCTCAAGTATATAAAAATTTTGTGAGAGAGAAATTTTAAACTTGTAAACTAGTGTTTTCAATTTTCTGTGAATATCTACCTTAGCAATTTGTTTTATGTTGTCTTTTCCACCTCTTCGCTCCTCAAAATAGTATACTGCAGTAATTTGTACTCCCTCGATTTCGTTTTATAAGCATTAGAGCAATGCACAGTAATTAAGAAAAGCTATTGAAAAGAACAACCTATGATTATATTATTAATTAATAATTATAACAAAGCTTTGAAAATTGGAAAATTCATACTTTAGGGAAACTAGGAATCATTTGCCACATTAACCACGCAAAGAATTAGTGGGTTGACTATTACTCCATAGATGATAGGCGGTGACTCGGTGCATAGGTAGTATGGAAGCAATTTAAAAGTTGTGAGGAAAAGTGCATTAGAAAAACGACTGGATTGGGAAGAAGCAAAAGTCAAAGTGAAGCGAAAAAAATCTCATAAACTTAAATGACCTATAAAGTAACGGAGGCAGTAATATGTTTGTGACGTAGTGCTTGTGGCTTAAAGGTTTTCGCAAATTCTCGAAGTTTTCTTTATTCAGGATACTGTTTTCAGCTTCTTTCTGCTTAAAGTCGCTGTTGCTTTTTTTTTTTCTCTTTTCTTTTCTCTTTCTAAATGTACCAGTATTTGTCACTTCTATTGGATCTTTTCCATCTTTACTTCTTTTTGATATGTGATTCTTGATTATTTTGTTTTGTGCACATCTTACTTAGTTACAGAACTTCATGATTTCGTTAGTTGTATCTGCAAGTGATAGATGAACCAACTCAACCAAAACCTTAAGGTGATGGTTGAGGCCCAACTATTATAAATATTCCTATTACGCTCCCTCACTCAAATGCCCGTTGGGCTTGAAGAGTGGTTAGTTGTGCACCGGCTCCCCCGTACCGTGTGCTGGGTTTCCACTTCGAGTTTTTGAGGAGTTTTGAGGTTGCCAGGATTCGAACCCGTGACCTTCGGTCACACTGGCTCTGATACCATGATAGATGAACCAACTCAACCAAAACCTTAAGGTGATGGTTGAGGCCCAACTATTATAANGACGTGTGCTCTTCCGATCTCGGGCTTGAAGAGTGGTTAATTGTGCACCGGCTCCCCCATACCGTGTGCTGGTATTCCACTTCCAGAGTTTTTGAGGGGTTTTGAGGTTGCCAGGATTGGAACCCGTGACCTTCGGTCACAGTGGCTCTGATACCATGATAGATGAACCAACTCAACCAAAACCTTAAGGTGATGGTTGAGGCCCAACTATTATAAATATTCCTATTAGCAAGTTGTTATTTTTCTGTTACAGACTTACAGCTGGTATGTTGCATTTAATTCTCAAAATCTAATGTGTTCGGCTTTTTTTTTATCAGTGAATATTTAATCGATGTTTTTGCTATCTGCTTACACTTTAGAAATAGAACCTCCCGACTCAACAACGTGTCGTCATTGCCAGGTCTCATTATCGACTTGGGAAGAAGAAAGCCTACAACCTTCAGAGGATTACTCAGTGCGTGTTGGTTCCTCATCTGCCGCACTGAGGAATCCTTTTGCTGAAAAGAAGGTGAGGAAATTCCAGATTTCTAGAATATTTAGCAGCTCAAATGCTGCTGCTACTAAGATGCATGCAATAGACATCAGTTGTTGCCAAGGAGATACCAAAGTTTCTGAACAATGGATTGTTGTCCTTAGTATGGGATCTGGACAAACAAGAAACATGGCCCTTGATAGGTATGCTTGACGGAAAATCAAGTAAAATATGATATTTTCTCTTGACAGTTGGTTGCTATATTTTAAGCTAATGACCAATATTCACCCTTATGTTTTGGCTGAGACATTTTTTGTTAGTTTTCCGTTACCTTTAATTATTGGTGCTTCATTTTTTATTTTATTTTTAATAAAATTTGAATCTTGAGTCCGTCTTTAGCACCCCACCCATTTTAATATTACTTTGTTACAAGCATATCCTTACAATTCTCTTTAAACTTCCTTGATCGATTTGGTATCATGATCACAGAGATAAGAAATGCATTTAGAGTTTTGCTGACTTATCATTTCTGTTAGGACTTTTTTTTATTGCTTGCTGGCTTTTCAGTCATGAGATAAATGATGAATGCTTATTATTTATTTTGGATTTGGTGTCTTTGCACGTTGCCCAGGCGCTATCTGGCATACAACCTTACTCCAGTTGCTGGAATTGCAGCTCGTGTGTCTCGAAACGGCTTTCCTGCTGACTCATCTCACTTAAGCTGTATCATGTCCCCTCTTCCTTTATCGTCGAAGTTAGATATGCCTGTGACTATCCTGGGACATTTTCTTGTCCGTCACAATAAGGGTCGTTATCTCTTTAAAAATCAAGGGTTTGGACCACAGTCAGATGCTGGCAGTCAATTGATAGAGGCATGGAATAAAGAGCTGATGGCTTGCATACGAGATTCATACATTGAAATGACTATGGAAATGCACAAGGTTAGACGGGGACACCTAGAATCTTCTGACGAGACTAGTGCTAGCCGTGCAGTTAAGTTTGCACTGATGACATTTGGTGATCATCTTCATTCGCTGTGGCCAAGATCTTTTGAGCATTCACATGGTGATCAAGCCGACGGTAGTAACTTAGTATCTGTAAAATTACCCAAGGCAGATTGGGGTTGCATAATTGAACGCGTTATTAGACCATTCTATGTTCGCGTTGCTGACCTTCCTGTATGGCCTTTGTATTCTGGAAACCTAGTTAGGGTTGAAGAGGGTATGTTTTTGTCGCAGCCTGGAAATGGAGTGGGTAATAATTTGCTCCCTGATACTGTTTGTAATTTTGTTAAGGAGCATTATCCGGTGTTCTCTGTACCGTGGGATCTGATAAATGAGCTTCAAGCAGTGGAAGTCACAGTTCGTGAAATCAAGCCAAAAATGGTTCGTGATCTTCTCAGGGTTTTCTCAGCATCTATGGTTGTGCGGTCAGTGGAGACTTTTGTTGATGTACTTGAATATTGTCTGTCAGATATTCAGCTTAACCAGACTGCGGGTTCCAATGTAGCTGACACCTCTGCAGGCTTTGACTCCCTCCCTCGAGCAAATAGACTACTTGATAGAAATTTAACGTCAATGTCAAGTATTCGTGGACTCCATGGGATATCTTCTCATAACTCCTCAAACTCAGGGGTGGATGCTCTTGAAATGGTATCAAGCTTAGGAAAGGCACTTTTTGATTTTGGCCGGGGGGTTGTTGAAGAGATAGGTAGTACCGGAGGACCAATGGCTCAAAGGGGTAGAACCATGAATGCTGGTAGTTTCAATGTTTCACATGGTGCAAATAATTTTTTGTCTGTAGTTGCTGAGTTGAGAGGCTTACCATGTCCAACTGCAACCAAGCAGTTAGCGCGTCTAGGAGTTACCGAACTTTGGGTGGGAAATAGTGAGCAACAGACACTTATGGAGCCTTTGTCGGGGAAATTTGTTCATCTTAAGATTCTCGAACGACCTACATTGGCCGATATTTTCACCAATGACTCTGTCCAATCTTTGCTAAAATTGCATAAGCTTTCTCTTCCTTTGCTAGCTAATCACATGAGGTTGCTGTTTCATGAAATCTGGGTTAACCATGTGATGGCTTCAAATATGGCTCCATGGTTTTCTTGGGAGCTTAGCACCACCTCTACTGGTGAAGGTGGTCCAGGTCCCGATTGGATTCGACTGTTTTGGAAAAACTTTGATGGGTCAAGAGACGATCTTTCTCTCTTTTCTGATTGGCCGTTGATACCTGCTGTTCTTGGTAGACCAGTTTTGTGTCGTGTCAGAGAGCGGCATCTTCTGTTTGTTCCTCCTCCCATTACAAATACATCACGCAATAATGTGCCAGATGTTGAGCCATCAGAAGACGTCTTAAATGGTTTTGCTAGTGTTCATTCATCTGTTTCTGAAGCAATGCTGCCTTATCGTACGGCTTTCATAGATGTTCAGAATCAATACCCTTGGCTGATCTCACTTTTGAACCAGTGCAATATACCTATATATGATCCTTCTTTCTTGGACAGTGCCTTTGCATGTGATTGCCTTCCTGCTTCTGGCCTATCGTTAGGGCAAGTGATTGCTTCAAAACTCGTAACAGCTAAACATGCCGGCTTTTTCCCCGAACATACTTCGTTTCTGGCTTCTGACTGTGAAGAGCTGTTTAATCTTTTTGTCTCTGACTTTGCTTCAAATAGATCAAATTATGGGAGGGAGGAATTGGAAGTGTTGCGTGCATTACCTATCTATAAAACTGTAACTGGCTCACATACACGATTAGATGGGCAAGACCTCTGTGTGATTGCGCCCAATTCTTTCCTGAAACCATATGATGAAAGCTGTCTTTCTTACACTATGGACTCAGATGAAAGTTTATTACTTCGAGCCCTGGGTATTTCTGAATTGCGCGATAAGGAGATTTTAGTACGGTTTGGTTTGCCAGGGTTTGAGAATAAAAGCCAGTCAGAGCAGGAGGACATCTTGATATATATTTACATGAACTGGCAGGAACTTCAGACCGAAACTCCTGTGGTAGATGCTCTTAAGGAAACCCATTTTGTAAGAAATGCAGATGAGTTTTCCTCAGAGCTGTCCAAGGCACGGGATTTGTTTGATCCAAGTGATGCTTTATTATCATCTGTATTTTCTGGTGAGAGAAAGAGATTTCCTGGGGAGCGATTTGCCGCCGACGGGTGGCTTCGCATACTCCGGAAGTTAGGTCTTCGGTCAGCCACAGAAGCTGAAATTATGCTTGAATGTGCCCGAAGGGTCGAGTATCTTGGAACTGAATGCATCAAACAGAATGCGGATTTTGGTGACTTTGATGTGGGTCCCTCCAATTGTCACACTGAAATATCTTTAGACATATGGTCATTGGCTGCATCTCTTGTTGAAGCTGTATTTTCGAACTTTGCTGTTCTTTATAGCAATAATTTTTGCAATGCTTTTGGTAAGATTGCTTGTATACCTGCCGAAAAAGGTTTTCCTAATGTTGGTGGAAAAAGAGGTGGAAGGCGGGTGCTTTCATCATACAGTGATGCTATTTTGTTGAAAGATTGGCCACTGGCTTGGAGTTGTGCTCCCATCCTTACTCGGCAGAATGTCATTCCACCTGAGTATTCTTGGGGAGCGTTGCATCTTAAGAGCCCCCCTTCTTTTACTACTGTCCTGAGACATTTGCAAGTAAGTCTTTTGGTTTGTTTTCAAAATAGTTCGTCATGGAAAAGGTAGAGGATAATTTTTACATCTATGTATCAGACTGTTGGGAAAGATGGAGGTGGAGATGCACTTGCACACTGGTCGACTGCTCCAAGCATGATGAGCGTTGAGGAAGCTGCTTGTGAAATCCTCAAGTACCTTGATAAAGTTTGGGCTTCGCTTACTTCCTCAGGTATCTTCATTCGTAATGCTCTAATGGTTAGATAGCACAGTTGTTTTTGGCGTGTTGAAAGAAAACTTACATTGGCTCTAGATTTAATTGTGAAGTATGTTTGGGGCTATGAAATGCTTCAGATATTTTGTGTCTCAATGTCTAGAAGTTGCTTTATGAATTTTTGATTAAGTAAGGTATAATGTCTAGAAGTTACATTTAACCGGAATATTTGTTTATTAAATGTTCCATCCAGTATTTTTACAGGAGAGAATATTGATTAGAGGACACCAAAGGAGTGACGCCCTTATATATACTAAAATGCCAAACCCGGTGATGCCTATATAAAGAGAGTTGGATATTTGATTATTTTGTTTATTGTTAATTTCGTCACTTCGTCGCACCTAATATTATCATTTGTTTTGATGGAATTATGGCTGTACTGATGAAAAAATGCTCAATTGAGTCTATAATGTGGATGTTACGGATACTAAAGGGAAGTTAAGCTAAACCACAGTGAAAATTATCCTTTTTTCTCAAAACTGCTACAGCCTACAAGCCATGTTTAATCTTCTTTTCTTTGACAGCTTATTGAAATTCTTAAGTTTGATTAATTATTTGGGTAAATGGTTCATAAAGTAGTTTACTGCCAGTTTACTATAGGTTTTAGTTTCAGTGTGTCAGGGCCGATATGAATGGTTCTTTCTGGTTATTGGATATTCCTTTTTTTTTTTTTTTGCAGACATACACGAGTTGGAAAAGGTTGCTTTCTTGCCTGCAGCAAATGGTACACGGCTTGTGGAAGCAAGTTCTTTATTTGCTCGTCTAGGAGTAAACTTGTCCCCGTTTGCATTTGAACTCCCTTCTACGTATCTACCTTTTCTGACTATTTTGAAGGAGTTAGGTTTACGGGATTCTCTATCCATAAGCAGTGCCAAGGGAATTCTCTTGAATCTGCAAAAAGCATGTGGTTATCAACGTCTAAATCCTAATGAACTTCGTGCAGTAATGGAAATTTTACATTTTATTTGTGACGAAACTGCTGAGTCTAAGTCAGATAGCTATGGGTGGAATCTGGATGCAGTAGTCCCAGATGATGGCAGCAGACTTGTGCATGCAAGATCATGTGTGTACATTGATTCATATGGATCCCGCTTTGTAAAATTTATTGACTCGTCGAGACTCAGGTTCATTCATCCCAGTGTTCCAGAAAAAACGTGTTTAACTTTGGGCATCAAAAAGTTGTCTGAAGTTGTTGTGGAGGTAAAGAAAGAATTAAACTAATTAGATTGGCTTAAATGCTTAATTATTTTAGTTTCATCGTGCCTAATTTGATATCTTACTTTATTAGGAGTTGAATGTTGAAGTGCAAAATCTGGAATGTATTGGGTCCGTTTCATTGGCTTACACAAGGCAAAAGCTAAAAAGCAGATCATTCCAAGATGCTGTGTGCAAAATTCTCCGTAGTGTGGGTAGTAGCATTCTTTCGTCTCAAAATCTATCTCCTGATGAAGTATATCGCTTACTTGAGGATGCCGCAAACAAGCTGCAGTTTGTTCAGTCCATTTATACTCGCTTTCTGCTTTTTCCTAATTACATAGATATAACACATGTTTCTAAGGGCTCAACTATTCTGGAAGTTTCTCCGACATCTGGACATCGTGCACTATACTACATCAACAAAGAGAAGACTCTCCTTTTAGTTGCAGAGCCGCCAAGCTATATTTCTGTTCTCGAGATTATTGCCATTATTTTGAGTGATATTCTAGGGTCTCTAACTCCATTGCCTATTGGGTCTTTATTTCTCTGCCCCGAAAACTCAGAGGGTGCAGTCACCGACATCTTGAGAATCTGCTCTGAAAATAAAGGAAGCAAGGACATGGGGGATGGCAGTGACTTAATAGGCAAAGATATACTGTCTCAGGATGCTTCTCAGGTTCAAATCCATCCATTAAGGCCATTTTACATGGGTGAAATTGTCGCTTGGAGGTCTCAGAATGGGGAAAAGTTGAAATATGGTAGAGTTCCAGAGAATGTTAGACCCTCATCTGGTCAAGCGCTCTACAGGCTTGGGGTGGAGACTTCATCTGGGATTATAGAAAGTCTTCTGTCCACACAGGTATTCTCATTCAAGAGTGTATCGCTGGAGTCTGAGCACACATCTGATATGCCGTCTGGCTCTGGTCAAATCATACCTGAAACCACCATGCACACCCACATTCCGGGAGGCACTAAAAGAGGCAATTCTGCATCAACACAGGTATTGTATTTGCGGCTCTGCTTCTTTTGGATATTACCCCTGACGAAAAGAGGCACCAAAATAAAATTCGGGATATTCTCTCGTGTACCCCTAAACTTTTTCGTTACGAGTTTAGAAAACGATATTTTTTTTTTCAAACCAATTATCNNCGGTGAATTCTTTTTCAAACTGAAGGCCTCTTCAGGACGGTCATTTTGAAAAAAAAGTTTATCGTATTCTGAACTTGTAGCCAAGAATTATTGACGGTCAACGTTTTTTTGCAAGAAAAGAGGGGTACATTTTAGAAAATGAAAAAGTTGAGGGGTACACGAGAGAATATCCCGTAAACTTTTTATCTAATTTTTAACCCTACGACTAAAAATTCGTAATATGATTAAATATTACTCCGTATTATATATTCAAATGATAATATACTTTTTTGATAAAAAAAAACAGTGAAGAAAAAGCAAGGTGTCGTAAACTTAACCCAAACACCACACCACCTAGGTCTCTGTTGAATTAACATGTATTTTGGCCCGGCCCACTTGACAGGACTACATGGTGGCGCGTGTTTACTATGGCTGTTGTTGACTTGTTGCTATTTGTTGCGTCACTTTAACTAATGCTTCAAGCACTTAAAGAAACATGATTTGTGATGTTGCAGACAGGGAAGGAACTCCAGTATGGGCGAGTTGCACCTGCAGAATTGGTGCAGGCTGTCCATGAGATGCTTTCAGCAGCAGGGGTCAATGTCGATATGGAAGCTCAGACATTACTGCGCACAAACTTGACCCTGCAGGAACAACTTCAGGATTCTCAGGCTGCACTTTTACTTGAACAGGTATTTTATTCAAATCTTAATATTGAACTGTTTACTTAAATGATCTTAAATCTGAGACTCAAGTAAAATTGCTCGACTCGGATGATACTAGTAAATAGCTGAAGCTTGGAAAAGAAAATAACAAGATACCAAACTTGCATTCTATTCTGAAAGATCTTGCTGATATCAATTCTACCCCAGGCAGTTCCGCAGTCGTGATTTAAATTTTTATGGTTGGCATGTGTGGGGGGGTGGGCGTGGGCGTGGGGCATTCTGATGTAGAACCTTCATATTGAATCAGATATAAGGAAAGCAGTATTCCTTGTGATATTCTGGTTTTTGTCTACTGGTGTTGCTACTAAAGTAAACTCTAGGCATAGATACGACGCAATAGCTTGCAAACCATTACAGTGACACTCTTAAGTCTGCAAAGCATAATCTCTAGCCAAGTTGGTCTAAAAAACACTTTCAATCACTATTGATGCTAGTTATTTGGTGATTTGATCTCATTGTGATAAATGCAGGACAAGGCGGAAAGTGCAGCTAAAGAAGCAGATACAGCAAAAGCAGCATGGCAATGTCGAATCTGTTTGGCTGCTGAAGTAGACGTCACAATGATTCCTTGCGGACACGTCCTTTGTCGTAGATGCTCATCTGCGATTTCCAGATGCCCTTTCTGCCGTGTTCAAGTCTCTAAAACTATGAAGATTTTTCGGCCATGATAGTCCAATTACCTCTATTCACTAATCTCCACATTGAACTCAAAATCTCGATTTTCTTATAATTATTGTTTGTGGCCGGGCGTTTTGAATCAAAGTGTACATGGTACAAGTAAATAACAAGATAGCTCATATAGATCCGAAACAAATAGGAACACAGGCCTTCGGTTTTGCGATTCTGCATTATGAATCATGTACAGTGTATA
>LHUT01000536.1:48807-62635 GCA_001412135.1 Silene latifolia subsp. alba
TTATGCTCTCTGCATAATGGTCTTCACCGTGTTAAATGTGAGTCCCACCCAGATCTTTCATAAAGGCTATTACCTAAAGGTAGAGCGATGTACAAGTTTGTGCGACGACATCGGTTCAAATCCCACATAGTCTAATTTAACAGATAATGTTCTTTAGTTTTTCATGTGTAATGTCTCTGAATTTGGTTTGGTTATAGTAAGTGTTGGTTCATGATTTGTGATTGTTTATTTCAAGTTTGGTGCTACGTTTACAGTTATTTGGTAGGTTGTATGTTGTTTTTTCTAATTAGTAACTCACACTCTAGGTGTTAAGGTTGTTGTGTGCATTAAATTTGCATTCATATGTTTGACATATGTGGCGAGGTTGTTTTTGCCGGAAGTTTGATTATTCAAACTGAACCTTGATCTGGTAAATGTTTACGCTAGAATTCCGAGCAATGTCCTGAAAATCATCGAAAAATACATTTGCGGATTAATTTCTGGATTCGCATAGGCTATTTGCATAATCGTCTTCACCCAATTTTCAGGTCGATGGCATTATATTACTGGACTCGCCAGTCGGAACTGCTGCTCCTATGCCACTACTTCTGACATATACTATAGTAATAAACAAGTCAGTGTATCGGCTGGTGAGTTATAAACCTACAATATGGCGACTTTATCAATTCTAGTGTATTGCTGGACTATTAAATTTCTACTAAACTAGCCCATTANNAAAGGATGTAGGTTCAATTCCTACATGGGCTTACTATCATCAATATATATTTTAACGAATAATTGTGTCGTATATTCAAATTTGATAATATAATTCACTATTTCACTTGTATAATTACAATTGCACACTCGCATGTTTATAATAAGGCGCTTTCATGAATCAAAGAGCAGAATTTGGTTTGTTGTGTACATGGTTGATTGAACGATATATTAGTATAACACACTTAAATGAGTAGAACAACACACTTAGATCATTAGAATCACACTCCTAAAAATGAACAAACTCGGGAACTGGGAAACCTCGATTTATGCAGTTGAAGTATTAAGTAATGCTACTAGCTTAGGTAATGATCAATTGATGTATGTAATGCTACTAAATAACCATACCTAATTGCGACATGAACTTAATCACATTGGGAGATTAACCTACTCGATCACATTTACTCGTCTATGTAGGAATTGAACCTACATCTTGTGCAATGGCACAATGCTCTACCTTTTGAGCTAATAGACGTTAATCTGCCGCAATAGACTGTTATACCACTAATGTTACTCTAGTGACTACTTGGTGCAACACTGAATTTACCTCCTTATTTTTGCAACATAATAAAAATTCTGAACTATAACTAAACATTACTCCACTTTCACAAAAAGCTTCAATTGGTGGTATTAGGCAAGGGAGAGTAAAAGAGAAGAAAATTAATACTTGAAAATTGAAATCAGATAGATAATGACAGGATATGAAATTCAATTAAACATTATAGTAACATACTAAAGCTATTAATGTAACACAGTTCAAATGTTATTGTAACACGCGTAAACCAGTACTATAACAAAGTATAACTCCTATTGTAACACGAGCAAACCGTTATTGTAACAAACTATAACCATTATTGTAACAAAGCATAACCATCATTGTAACACGATTAAACCATGACATAAAACAAACAGAAACTCCAGATACTCGAAATAGCAAGAGGACTAAGAAATCTTGGTCCAAGAGTAGCAAGTAGCTTATCAACAGGAGCAATAGGGTGGAAATAATTACTCATGGGGGGGGGGGGATATAACAAAGCCAAATTTACCAAAAAAAGCGATAAATGGTATTGACAGTATCAAACAAAGCTTTTGTGGGTAGAACATTAGCCAATTTGGTATACAACACCATAAAAATAAAACTTCTCAACTATAATTAAACATTTCGCCACAGTCACAGAAGCTTCATTTGGCGAGTCTCAGCAAAGGAGAGTAAAAGAGAAGAAAATTAATACTTGAAAATTGTAATGAGACAATGACAGGATATGTAATTCGAATAAACCATTAGAGTAACATAATTAATCTATTACTGTAACACAGGCCAACCATTAATGTAACACTCGTAAACCATTATTATAACAAAGTATAACTGCTATTGTAACACGTGTAAACCATTATTGTAACAAAGTATAACCATTATTATAACACGATTAAGCCATTATCAATGCAGCTAAACCATCATTATTGTCGCAAGTTACACTCTTAACCATTGTTGTAGCACACAAACACCTTTAATAGATCTTTTAATTTGTATCAATTGTACAGCAAAATCCAAACCTCATCTCCTTTATCAAAGGCAACAGCTTCGTCAAACCTATATCAATGACGCTTACTCATATAATGAAGCAGTTAAAATTACATCAATTAGATGTAATATGGCTCACAGTTTCGATGACGCCTACGCATTTTTTGAATAATTTTTACGATGTTACTCATCAAACCAGAATAACATCGTAACATCAACTGAATAATAAAATTTCACAGTTTCGCCAAAGTAAAACATTGTATCTTTATAGTAACAGACTTATTCCATTACAGTAACATCATTATATAGTTAAAATTACACCATCATTGATGGCCATCCTATTGACACAACTACAGTGTGACAATTATTTTGATTATTATTACATTTGTGCACATCTGAATATACACCAACAAACAATCACACGTTGACATTTATATGGTGAGCAGAAGATTCATATTTTAATTTCTAAAACTTTAAGCTGCAAATATCAATGATTATATCATATATCACATTCAATTATCCACAATATAACAATTCTAGACATCAATTAACAAGAATTGCTTATCAAAGACTTAGTATTCGATTAAATCTACAACAATACACATCATATTCTAGGTTCAAGATTTAAATTGTTGTTCAAAGCTGAAATCGTAGCCTAATTCCATAAAAATTTCTCTCATCTCACCGCAACGAGCAAAAAGTCACCAAATCAACAACACGAAAACTAGAATACCTTGATGTAATCTGACAATAGCCAATCGAAGCATAAAAAGATCAAAATGCAAACAAATTATTATAAATAAACTTATAATTAAACTGCGTATATCTTCGAAGATCTATATCCGTAACGAATAAATTTGTTACTGATATTTCAATTGAATTAAATAGGTAAGATTTCTCAATTCTTTTGTAACATACCTACGTGGATGTGATGCAAATCGGCTTGAAATACGATCACAAACTTTGATTGTGAGAAGAGCTTGATGATTAATGAAATTTTTTAGTTAATTTCTCCTGTAAAAAGGGCGAAAAATAGTGAAGATCGAGAGGACATGAAGCACACAAGAAAAGATGTGAGAGAAAAAATGAAGAGAGAGAAAGTAATATTTTTAGAATGAGAGGCAACAACATCGTATATATTTTTATATGGTATGAGCCGCGTCATCTATATTTTAATCTATCTGAGTCGTTGATCTTAAGAGATCTAATGGTCCAAGATGGTAGGACAGACTCACCCTAAGANGATAGATATTGATATTGTGTTAGTGACGACCTCTTTATACGATCTCCAAATTGGCTCATGGTGATTATAAATGTAGCATAAAAGTTCAAAACCGAGAAAACGGTCTCCTTCACGAGGGTGCTACCGTCACGTAATGGGATCTTAGTTTTATAACAGCGTCGTCCTTTAAAGCTTCCGGTTGTATAAACAACCATACTCGTGCGAATACGATTACCATAGCTAGAGGCGGAGCTCAAGAAATAAGATGTACAAACACAAACAAATCTAGTGAACAAAGAAACAAAAACAGGAGCTTACAAATAAGATCAACGACAATTTTTACAAAACACAAGCAATATCAGTGGACTTTGCATACAAAAAATTGAAACATAAGCTAAATCTGCGTACATAAAATACACTCCTTTTCCACCATGAAATCACATTCTTACATTGCTTGAATCCAATTTTACATGTCAACAATAATATGTAAACCACATCTAACAATAGAATTTATGGTTCCTTTGAGGCCTTTCACCAAACCTCAGCTTAACCATTGATCTCGGCTTTAATTCCATGTGAATGCAGCATTCAGAATCGAGAGTTTAACTGCCCTTGTGGTCCTAGTAGGATCGAATGCGGACAAAACCAGATGGCGCAAACTAAAAGTAACAAGTAGCGTCTCTGTTTCTCTACATGAAATGTTTCAGTATAGTGCCTATCTATCTATACATGGGAACATGGGAGGACCAGCGACTATATTTATACAACAGAAGATCAGCAGCAGGGCGTATACAACACATTAAACTTACACTTATTTGTATATAAACACAATTTTCACGGGAAGAAATAAGCTACCAGCAGATAATAATTGCTGGAACCACTGTGAAAGAATCTCCTATTCAGAACCACTCAACCATACACTTCGGGTAGAAACCTGCTTCGGTGGCAATGGTGGAAAAGGCTCGCAGTTCTTTTTGAACTTTTACTCTTTCATAATATACGGCACATGCTAGTGATGTACACTTGACGCCACTTTCTACCACCCAATCTCCACCTCCACAATGCCGACATATCTGCAAGAAAAAGGATCATTTGTATAACGGGCGACAAGAGCAATTTAAATCCCAAAATTAAATGCTGGACAGGTTTCAAAACTAAGTCGCAAGCATTACCGCCCCTCTACCATCTAGCTGCTGACATCTCCAAGACCAAGTGAATATTACAGAAGAATGGTGTTAAAGATCGGAAAAAACTAGCATCTAAAGCGGTCCCATTGGATTATATGACATCTAAGCCTTAGACTAATCTCAAAACCATTTCCCTTAGGTTGATAGATAATGGCGCTAGTCCTCATTATAGGGACGACAGGATCCATAAAAATGGACCTGAGGCGGAGTCCCATTAGACATGTTAGATTTGGACCATACGGTAATCCCGACCCCATTAACATATGGAAGGCTAGGTTATTAACATGAGTTCAGTAACCAGAACACGAAGGATTCACTCAATATACCCAAAATTTGGGCATGACCCACATGAACACATATTGCACCAAACCTGACCTGATGGACGCATTTGACTGGTCAAACTGCCCATAAGGGGAAAGATTAAATACTTACAGCGACAAGATGCTGGATATCTCTCTCCAGTTTTGCTGTTCTTCCTGTCATTGCTGCAGCAGTGAAGGACCTGTTCTTCAGACAGTTCTCACAAAGACGGCTAGATGCACGAGCAAGTTCTCCACACAAGACACAGTGCCTTGAGGAATAGTAATAATCAATTCTTGCTCGAAGAGAATTTGCAGCGTTGAAGTAGTGTTTTGTAGGAGCATCCCTAACTGTACGAGGCATCTCCTGGAACCACTGATATAAGTCACAACCAAGAACCCCAAATACCCGCTGCAAAGCAGGTATGATCTGTTTTGTGATATAATATATATCATTCAATCTGTACGGAGAGTTGATGGCTAGAAGTTCCTGTGGATCCACAACCATGTCAACCAAACGGGCCCCAGGTTCACCATGGACAACAACATACGGGACACGCTCTGCATAGCGTGGTTCTGCCCTTGGATCAACTCTCATTGCTTTTGAAGCCACAATTGCAGCTGGAGGAAGACATGATGAAGTCCTCGAACTGTAGGTGCCTAATCGAACTTCTTTAGCAAAGACAAAATCTTGAACAGAAACCCTTCCTGTGAGGATTCTAGACCACTGGCGCTGTAGAAAATCTCTAACCTGTACGAAATGAGGTCAATGTTAAACCTGAAATCATTAGGTCGACTGGGTATTCTTCCCTTCTCCATACCAAATGATGAGCCAGCAAAATTGTTCAGAACATATGAATTATACTCGGGACTCAGAAGATAGCTGTTCACATGGGAACACTTTTATGTGCCATTGCCACAAAGACGAGAAATATGGCAAGCTGTTCTATCAATTGGAGGCTTTGGAGCTATTTATGGCTGCAAGCACTCTAAACTTTGCGTAAATAAATATTGTCAACTAAAGTTTTTCCTACTTACAATATAATACTCCCTCCATCCAAACTAAATTATTTTTCTCATTTGACTTTGGCAGTCAAACATTTTCCACTTTGACCACTATTTTCTCACAACTTAAATGAGTTAGACCCTTTATAAATGACTAACATTCTACATGCAAGGCAAATAACTATATGATCAGCAATTTTACCTGTGAAATATCCCGATGTTCGAAAAACATTCTCAATGACTTTTCCATGGTCTTCGCTACAGCAGCACAAGTATCTCTGCGAACTGTCTCGATGCCCTTGGCATCAAATATGGGTTTGGGTTGGTCAAGGCTCTCATAACTGTATCCCACATATCGCTTTTTAGTAAGGAGAAAGCATGATTGGTAAACTTTCTCCATCTTCAGCGTGACTGGATTGGGGTTAATTGCCGTAATTGTGGATGCTATCTCACTTCCAATCTGGAAAGCCTCTTTTCGAGAGCGCCCTTTAAGAAGCACAAACAAGCTGCAAAAAAGTGAAGCAATTATAGCATGATATGCTTACCAGTTTTATACTCCAATCATTTACAGAAATGAAGAGCCACAAAGCATTAGGAGAAATGCAAAAACTGTGCTAACTGAGAAGTGTATTTAGATGGAGTATGAAGGATGTAAATTCAGCAGTCACTTAAATAATCTAGAGGCTGAAATTACGTTCGACATGGAAGTTATGTCCAGGGCTGCATTTTTCAGTATTAGGTCGCCCCCCTCCATAAATCAAAGGCCGTACTAGAGTAGGCCAAGCAGAATACATTCACGAACTACTACCGCTTCCTGAACCAAACTGAACACCAAACCATTCAATATTGTTTATGACAAATCAATGAAGCAATATAATTGGATATCATCATACTGAAATCAAATAGCATGGTATAATTGGACTCTCAACCCTGTAAATATCTGCGTATATAAAGACCTACCTATCAGTATCACCATAGATAACTCTGGCATTCCATTTATCATGACTGTTGACAACAGATATAGCATGCTCAAGGGTTTTACGGCCACACTGTACAATGCTGTCTGCTAGCTCTGCACAAGGCATACGACCACTAAACCCAGCAGCTGTATAGCCATAAGTCACATTTGCAATCAGTTTTAAAGCAAGCTGCCTTGCGTTGAATATCTGAAAAGTAAGAGTAAGGCAATCAGCAAACGGCCTTTTCACATGTATGCTACTCCTCCAAATAATAAACTTATATTAACACCTTGAAAAAACACAAACATCTTAAATACTTCCGATGTATCAGTCTTACATTCAAGTTCACACTTTCCATTGTTGACAGTCTCAAAATAAGGTTCACACTGAGCTTCATTCCTCTACGTGCAATTTTTTTGAGACTTTCCTCATACACTACTCAGAGAAGTAATGTGTTGGGATTTGGCAAAGAACGGTGTATCACAAAAATATATTGACCTCATAAAGAATAAGTACAAGAGAGCTGATACATGTGCAGAAACTAACGTTGGGAGGACAGTAAAGTTTCGATTAGAATTAGACCTACACTGTTATACGGCTCCGAGTGTTGGATGATGAAAAATGTCACGTTCAAAAGATGAATGTGTGATAAATGCGTATGTTACCGTGGACGTGTGGCCATACAAGGAAGATCTACTCAAAAATGAGGTGGTTAGAGAGAAGGTGAGAGTTGCGCCGGAGGATAAGATGACGAAAAATCAGTTAAGATGAGAGGTCATGCGAGACATAGACCAATTATGCCCTGCTCATGAGGTTCGAGAATTGGGTAACGGAAAATGTTGCAAAGGGAGAGTAAGACGTAAGAAAATTTAGATGAAGGTGATTGAGAATGATAAGATTCCTTGGGGTTAAAAAAATGTATGACGATCGAGAGAACACTATGGAAGGTCTGACAAACAGCTCAATAAGATCGGGTTGGGTCAGTTTGGGTCGGTGCGGTTGGGGTGTCATACATCGGGTTGAGTCAGGTCATTTAGGGTTTCACGTATGTTTCGGGTCAACCGGATCAAGTTATTTTTGGATTAGTGATTAAGAGAAATTTTATTAGTTAATTTGACAAAAAATGTGTTTCGGAGAATTGCCTATTTATGAGGCCTAGTTATTTCTAATCAGGTCATTATGAGGTCAGTTTTGGATCGGGTCATTGCAGGTCGTGTCAGCAAAGTTCAGGTCTAATCGAGTCATTATCATTTCAAGTTTAAGTCTTACTCGTTCTACTATTATATTGCCTTTCTAATTTACTAATTTATTTATTTTTAAATATTACTCCGTATTTGTTTATTTTTAAGACTTTTCACACCTTTTTACGTAAATCTGGTTGTATTTAACACCTTAATTGGAAATGACTTCTTTTTTGAGTTGATTTAACTTTCTTTACACATATTTTCACTTACTTATTTACTACAGTATTATTTTTATTTAAATTTTTTAAATTATTAATAGTCATTTTCTTTTTGGCAAGTTTCTATAAAAAGTTGGATTACTTGCTTTCGACTCTGTAATTACTTTCATCCATGCGAGGAATTAGAAAATGCATTAGATATAGCTGAAGAGAGAATCCATACCCTGTTAAGGATTTTCTGGGAAGCAGACAACTTCTTTATTGCTTGTTTCACCATGATCCTTGTTGACAATATTTCATCCAGTAACCGAGGTAGAACACCTTTACGTACCTAAATAAGAGGCGGAATCATATGATGGAGATGTGCATAATAAGTTGCATTATTAGTAAAATTAGACAAGTAGCCATCACAGGAAGAAGGACGTAACTATATGTTTTTCTAATTAAACTGCATTTATACAATTAGTTCCAAACTTCTAGTTCCAGGACTTGACTAAGTTCATAAGATTCTAGAAAGATAATTGAAAGCTCAATTCATCCTGGAAACATCAATATTCACCATCATTCAGCCATTATGATCTCAAGTTCTCAACTATAGTAAGCTTGGAAAGCCATTGCACCTCCTCACTTTCTAGCTAGTTGCCAACTGTTTACAAGCTATCCACAGAAAGCTAAATACGCCTCAAAAAACGATTACAGAATACAGGTATTGTATTTTGGTAGAAGAAATAGGTATGGGAAAATATTCTATGCGAACATAGATCTGACGTAAACAAAAAAAAGAAAAAACATTGAAGGACAAATCTAAGCTTAATAAAAACTCACCTTAAAAATATCAACATAGAAAGATTACCAAATAATTACGCAAGACCATTAAGTCCTACGAAAAAATGGTTATCTAAACAAGAACAGGCAAAGTAGTGTCAGGAACCTTTCTCCAAGTGTACAGAAACGTGACTAGGAAACTGCAATATGCACATGGTTTAAACTATGCCGTTGACAATCATATCCTGGTACACAGTGAGAACTGTCATTACATGCTAAGAATATTCTGGAGATATTACCTCTGAAGACACATACATTACACCATTGGGAGTAACCAAGGTCTGAAGCTTCAGATCCTTCAGAACGTGCAGATCTTGTGAGTAAGAGCTGACCCCGAGCATATCTGCTTTTGAAGGAGCCACATTGCCAAGGCAGGTAGAATAGCAAAGATTGTATGCTATTATCATGGATGGATAAAGTGACTGAAAATCCAAGACAATGACAGGATCTGAATAGAAACCCGACTCTGGCTCCATAACAAGAGGTATGCACTCCATTGCAGGTTGAGAGGCAACCTAAGAAGACAATAGTTAATGTTTTACCCAAACCAGTTATATGCACTATGCTCCAGGTTTGAAAACATAATATTAAATCAAACTAAGTTCAAAAAATATAAGGAAAAGTAGGATAAGATGTAGACAACGTTGATTTAAGGTCACCCACTTACGTAAATTTATAACAATTACATTAGCTACGCGGTTACGCTACTAGCTTACTACACTCAGGTCATCTTGATGATATGAAAAATTAAGGCATATAAAAGTAAACTCTAAAGAATGAACAGTTTCGAAAATTCATGGTGTATAAGTATTAACGCACAAAATTTCACAATGCAGAATAATGAGACATCTTTAGGCTCCCAAACTCAGAAACAAAAAGAAAGAAAACCTGCTGGATGCCCGGAGAGATAAGAACATAGTTCTGTGTATGTGCCAGTCTTATAAGCATAGATTCAACACGATACTGAGAGCCACGGGATAGAACAGAGAAAAAGTCTATTCCAAAAACACGTGCAAGCTCTGATGTTCGATTTATCTACACGAACAAGAATAATTCTCAGATAAAGGGTAAAATATTGGGTAAAGCTATATCACAAGCATTTGTGTACCATGACCACAAATGCTTGAGCGCAATAAGAAACTTAGTCAGCAATGAAGTCTGTATCAAAAAGAAGTTACCAAATCAAGTTGATTGACGATCTCGTGGTTCAACTTTGCTCTCTCCACCACATAATCAATGCATCGGAATCTTGCTTGCCCTGGACCACTTGAAAACCATTTATTTAAGATTTTCCAATGAATAGATGGAACTTTTCGCCTTAAAACAGCTTCAACCACAGCCTCTAGGGTATACAGATTTAATTTAACTTCACCACGCACGAGTCTCCAAACATTAAGGATGATTCTTCCATTGACATGAACACCACTTGCATGGGTCCGTCCCCATTCATCCTCAATTACTGTGGTGTCATTAAGACTTGTATCAGAAATCAGACGATCAGAAGAAACGTCTTCAGTGTTTCCCTTGTTAAACGAATCCTGATCTCTCTTTACTGCCTTTGTTTCTAATGGTGTTCGAGAAATCCTACTAATCAGGCTAACACCTATACAAGTAGCCCTTTCAGCTAAAAATCCTAAAGAACCGCCTTGGACATCCCAACCCATTAAAATATCTGGGTCAATTGAGCATACTATCTTTATAAATTGGTTAAGCAATTCAATCTCATCAGAGTGAACCAGGAACTTGCAGCACCCATCAACATATCTACAGATCATAATAAAATATATCAAGAGGTTTCATAGCAAATCAATAATTAGAACAAAATCTAAAGGTTCTCATTAAATAAACATCAAATATTAAATAAACATGAAATAGTATCTTAAGGTTCCGAAGATACAAATAGCAAGGGGTATCAACTACTAAAAGATGCACGACCATTTTCAGCAAGTGCAAAATAAATTAACTTGTACTTCATGTCAAACAGATTATCATTGCAGGCAGGAAATTGCTCTGAATGACACTATAATTTGGTTTATGTGCATAGTTACAAAAAGGAATCTGACTAAACAAGAACTCAATCCTGAATCAAGATATTGAGTTGGGACAATGTCCATTATTAGGCTTTCCCTGGAGCTCACTTTTAAACAAGGCCAATGTGCAGAAGATTTACCATACAAATGTGATGGATAACGGTAAAAATAGAGACCAAAACTACGGAACTTAGTATGTGGTCCCCTGCGGGAGTTTTCATTGACTTTACCTGTTCCTACATCTCTGCATTTAATTTTCAAAATGCAAAACCACAGACCAGATGGAGATGCAAATGTAGCATTCAGAATAGATAAAAGCTCAATCAGGAAGACACCAGCCTGGTCAAAACAACAGTAGTGATACCTTCCACAAGACTTAGGTTCACCACGAAGCAGCACATGGATGTCAACAGAGGAACTATCATCATTCTGTATGGCTAAGGCAATGACATTTATGGCGTCATGCTGAGGATCAGGTCGTAAGTCCCCTTTAGAATCTGCTTGAACCTGTAACCCACAACCACAATAACCAACGCTAGTACAGAACATAAGAAACATATCGCCTGTCTCCCCTTGAAAGCAAGACTTAAGAAAAGCCCCGATTAAAAACATAACTTGAGCAAAGAGAGACCATGCGAAGCCATTACTTGCATATCACTAATAATATGTAACTACACTGGCCACATATACAAGACAGCATCAGCAACCATTTTAAGAAAGCATAGAAGCTACACTGGAAGACTAATAATAAACTCCCTATTTCGAACTGTCTGAAGACTCTGAACATCAAGAAACAACACACCTTCTCTAATCACTATCTATCATTGAAACATAACAACTGTATACTATGAAGAATGCAGTTTGAACTATAACTTAAGAAACAAATTTAAGTCGTCTCTGCAACATGTCTACTAAGTAACTGATATATCCCAATTTCGAGATATGAAATATTCAAAAAGCGACCGTCTTTAATTTTATATTTACTCTTTTTTTTGGTACAACCTATTTTATATATACTGAATATGATAAGATGGCTTGCCGGTGTGGGTTAATAAAATGTACATGGTTTCTCTCTTATGTAGTTATTGATAACCAGTGAATCACTTGAAGAGCATTCAGATCAGTGTTTAACCCAGACAATCCAGATGAGACTTTCAAGGAAATATAACTTGTATGAATGATGTTGCATGGCCAAATCACCTGAGAAACCAGTATTGCTACTTAGTTATAGAGACCACTTCTATTTTCTTCCTAATCAAAAGTTCCTAGACAGATACTTTCTTATCTGGCCATAAATCCAGTTTAGCATATGCATTTGAACCACATTCATATAACGAGCATGGCACTCTTACAGACTCAAAACTTGATAATCTTAGAAAAAAAGTGGTTGCATCTACAAGACTACAATAAGCAGTCAGCTTGTACTTCTACTAGCAAGCTTTCTCATAGTACGAGTGTAGTATACGAAAGTACTAAACCACAATTGAAATCATAAAAATCCTAGAGACTGTTGAAGCCACTAAGGACTTGTTTGACTGTTGAAGCCACAGACCTCATGATATTCTATCGCACAGATCACTGAAAACTACCAATATTCCATTTTTGCACCTTTCATCTGGTCTATTACATACAGAGTATATTTTCACTGCATCGCAATCACCGAAATTTCAGAGAGGAACCATGAACAAAATGCAATGAATAATCACATGATAATGACTAGGGAAAGGGAGGTTATACCACAAACCAGGGCACAGTACCTTCAATATAGTGAATCTTACCTCTAAACTCAATAGTGTCAACTGTTGGCCAGCACCAAAACTGGCAGGGTCTTTGAATCCAATTTGACTGAGAGGAGTAGGCTTTGATTGCCCACTGGGCCCTGAAATCTGAGATATGTCTTGCGAGAACACTGCAGCTTCTTTTACTTTCATGGGACTTCTTCTGTCCTTACAGTTTGACAGCAAATCACAGATAGGATCTCCTCGAATGTTCAAATTTCTATCTTTCCCTTGATCCATTTGACTACTGATTGGCTTCAGAGGAGATTGATGAGAAGATCCTAATGTATCAGAGAATTCAGGTAAAGGGTTCTTCAAAACCTTTTCTGGCAAAGATTGAAACACAGGATGTCAACTCTGAGAAGCAAGAAGACTAGGGAGGAATATTGAGCACCCGATACATTCAAATGAGCAATTTCTCATTTTTACCTTTGTCTTTATGTGTCAGCCAGTTAATAACAGAACCAACAGACGGAGGTGAAATTGCTCGTGTTAGCAAATAAGCAAATGAACCATCATTTCGATATTGAGTTGGGATGCCCAAAGTGGTATTCTGAAGGAAATCAGCAGAGTCATGCATTTTCTCAGACAGATCTTCCCTAGAGTCCGCAAAGAATGGAAGAACATGCTCTGAACTTTTACCATGAACTGCAAGAGAAAATATGTCGGCAAATAAAATAGCAGAAGGCAGTAGCAACCAGCCAGAAAGAATAACACTGGCAGAGAAAGAAACCCTGTGCCACAACAAATCCCAATAACTAAAAAACTACTAGAAAGAAATAAAATAAGGAACCGGAAGGAGGTAGGGGAAAAGAACATGCTTTGCTAATTATTCTGTTTCATTAA
>LHUT01000537.1:0-12888 GCA_001412135.1 Silene latifolia subsp. alba
GAGCTAGGTCAATCCTTAGATTCAGATATACCAACTGGGACAAAATGTCTGAAAGGCAGTCGAATACATCGGGAAATAACCGGTTCGAGCCAATTGACATCTCAAAGAGTAAGGGAGCATCCACAATGTGTATCTCAATAGAAAAGAAGCAATAAAGTATCAAGGAATTAAGGTTTCGGGCTGAAACCTCGATTTTTTTCAGATTGTAGCAGCGAGTGACCTCTAACTGTTTTACTTGTAATGAACCGGTTATTCTAGTTAAACAACTCGAATTTTCGATGCACAACGTCTCTAGGAGTGGGCAGGAATGAGGGAGGTAATCAAAGAATTCATCGGTGACATTCACGTCTCTAAGACAAAGAGACGTTAGACAACAAGACTTGAAACCGGTTAACTTAGGTGGAAGATCAAGAGAAGTGTAATAGTCTGGATAAAAACCGCCATCTCGAAAACGCAGAGTCCTCTGAATTGGTGAGAAGTTCAGCTCAAGCCTTTTAACTTGTTTATCTAGTGCAAACGCCACCCACTTATCAACATAAGATTGCGAACTTTTCTTTAAATCGAATGTGATTCGAAGTTCATCTATAGTTGTACCTAAATACTTTTCGAGAACACGATCAACCTTCCTTACAAAGCAAGCTCTGTCTTCAAAAATTGCATCCCAACTATCCCAAATCGTTTCCATGGCTTTGTAATCTTCGAAGATCAACACTGGAAAATATCGCCATATGACTTCACATTGGCGGGAAACAAGACTAAATCTAGCAGCTTCTTTCACAGTAAAGTAAGACATTATTGACATCAAAATTTCTTCAGGCAGCTTACTGAAAAGATCATCATTCTCTTCACCTATGCGCCGAGCCTGGTCACATGATTTTAGGGAAGGCCGCCACGATGTTGTCGCCATAACTTATTTTACAAGACCTTGAAGAAACAAATTTAATTATGAGATTAAAAGGAACCACGATAATAAAGAAAGTAATAAAATAGGAGTAAAAGAATTGGGTGGGGTTTGGTGATAGAAAAGAGAAATGAATAAAATAAGAGTAAATATTTCCAAAAATAGAAAGAGAAGATTACCTGAATAATCCGTTTTAGGAAATAGGGAAGATTATAGTGAATAGAAAGGGAGTATATGTATAAGAAATATTTTTTTTTTTTTTGATTTGCAAAATTCCTTCTTTAAATAGGTGTATTGGTCTTATGAGTTACTCGGTAAAATATTAGGAAATATTATGAGAATCCTTGAGCAATGAGGATGTTGTGAGGTCTTTTCTAAGACGGTTTTGCAATAAACTTATTAATTAATAAAACTATATTTTATTACTTAAAAATAGCCAATTAAAGGTAATTAGGTAATCTCCACTTACAAGGCTACTTAAGTAAAATAAGTAAATAATATTTGTATTGTATAAAACAATTTATGGCAATGTACTTCAAGTCTTTACTACTCGGCACATAACTAAAAAAACAACACTGTTCTCTGATGCGTAAAGCTTATATTCCCTTCACAAATAATTCTGTAAGGCTGTCTTACACGAGTTTATTATAAAATGGCTAAATGGTATTGACATGCAAGTATTAAGTATCACAAAAACATAATAATAACAGTATAACACAACAAGCAGAAACGATGACCGCCTTTTCTTATTCCGTTGATCGGTTAAATGAAACAAATTATGGCAAGATTACCAATAATCTAACCTGAAATACTTGGCAGTTGGCAGTGAATGGAACATTCATGTGGTTGTTGGAGCAGGATGATACATACCTAAAATGCCTCTCTCTTATAATTTCAACCTAATTTGACAAGATTACTTTACAACATCTATGCACCTCAACATTACAAATAATTTGGCAGAGGAATAAACAAATTTCGCAATCATTAAACAAGTTTCGCGAAACAGCCAAAACTGAGAAGATCACATGATTGTGCAGTTGCACTTTGATTCCAGCTTTGGAGGCTTCATGCTATTTCCGTAGTTCGGAATACCAACATTACGAACCATGGGTTCGTTTGACTTCTCATCGTTTTGCATAAGAGGAGGTTTTACCTCGGTTTCTGTTGTCCGCTTCTTTCTGGCTTTTTGCGATTTTGGAGTCCGACTAGAAGAAAATCCACGTGGGTCCCTCCTATCTGGGATTGCGAGGGTGGGCCTTGGACGTTCGAATGGTTCTAGATTTTCTTTTTCTTTCTCAATTGCGATACTCGCTGCCTTATAAGCCAGATCATGAATGATGGAGTTGCAGAAGAGAATTGTGTCGGTTGCTTCTTCTAGGGTCAGACTCTTTCTCATCTTCCCTTCCTGGTCCTCCATGGTCACCGTTGATTCCTCTGTAAGAATGAGCAAAACTTAAGGTTAGGTCGGTATATGGTCCGTGTGCAAGCTTGTAAACCAGTCCTAAGATATCTAAAGCGGAATGCAATAGATAACCAGTCCTAAGATATCTATCAGTATGCCACGCGTCAGAGATGTGGTATGTACTATACCATTAACAGGCAATGCAATAAATAACCATAAATATATACAATAACCGTTTTCATCATGTTCTTATGAACCTTCTTCCTATTGAACATCCTAAGATATCTAAAGCGGAAGACAAATCTAACCGACAAGAATGTTTCTTAACTTTAGACGCTAACAGACGAGTTATGAAACCTTTCTCGGAAAACAAATTATGAATAGTCCCTCCTTCATCATTGGTACTTATTATTTCCCGTGTATGAGAAATAACACAAGGGCTCAAGAGTGCCCAACTAGCAAGTACTCACCACCAATATTTACACCAGACACTTGTATGAGAAGAGATTGTAGGCGATAAATCTCGCATGCAAGACCAACCCATATGCTTATGCATTCCTTATTTAATTGCATATGGTTCATGTCACAGAAACGTGATCCTCTGTAAAAGAGTTGAAAGTTCTTTTTTTTTTTTTTTTTCGGTGCTCAGAGTTGAAAGTTCTAATGGCCACATTTTAATGTGATGGCCACATTTTGAAGCAACAGCTGAGAAGTGGTGCGACAACCACTTTGGCAACCACGACTAGAAACGATAGTGAGTCTTGTATGAAATGGTCTCAAATGTGAAACCAAATCAATAATCATATATTCCTTCTTTAACAATAACGAGTTCCTAGAAGTGAGGTGTTGTATGCGTACAAACGATATCTAATACCATGGGTAGTTATCAAGAGAACTGGGCTAACCCTAAGAAATTTAGTGTCATCCTTAATATGCATAGGTGGGACAAAATCGCAACAGAAAAAACATCGGAAGAAAAAATCTAGGAGGATGCATACCAACAATTATATCAGCGTGATCAGACTCCGCATACTCAAGAGAAGCATCCTTGCCATTTGTATCATGATGCATTAGAGTTGAAGAATCTTCCAAGTCCTCTCCAAAGACCACGTCAATTTGAGACCCCGGAGAGCTAGGATGCGAGTCACTTATTTCTATTTCCGACATTGTAGACAAAGAACATTGAAGTGGATCTTCTTCAACATCCTCCTCAGGAATCCTGTTATTCCTGTTCTCTGACGTAGTACCTTCTTCTGCAAGCAAAGTTTCATCCAACTCTGACACACTTGCATTTTCGACATGGCCTATTCTCTTTTCTTGACCTTCATCAATTTCGTGAAGGTCACGGCTTTCCCCGACAGAAGCCTCAGTTATTGGCGCCCTAGAAGCAGACCGATCATTATTGGGCAGTTCTGCATTTTCTAAAGACACTACTTGATCTGAAGGTGTAGTAGGCCTTTCGCCTGAGACAATATGCCTTACATTACCAAGAGACCCTTCTAAACTTCCTTCATGGGAGCTTGTTGAAAGTCCAATGCTTTGATACACAGGCACTGAGGTTCCTGAGAATGAAGATACAGTACTCTGCGGTTTTGAGTTTGAGTCCGATAATTTTCCACTTAACTGTCTCCGAACAAATGTGTCTCCGTGTCTAGCTGAAGTCAAATCAATGGAGGATGAAGCAGAAAAGCTACCATGGCCAACAGAGCTCCGTAGAGAACTGGTTAAGTCTCTTGCATAAGATAGATCCTCAAACGAAATCGCGCTGCTATTGATAGTCCTACCATGAGCTATAGGCCCTTTAACACTGCTAGACCTGTTCAAAAGAACCGAAATACCAGCCCCTTCTTTAGCATTGATATTGCTAGTATCAGATGGATCATCTAAAGTTCTATGTTCTCTAGCTACTTGCTGCTCGGGAATGACATCCATATTTTCTAAGTTGCTTAGTTGACTATCATGATGTGCAGCTTCAGGTGTGCACTCTTGATTTTGGGTAATCTCAGATATGTCCCTCGATTGAGAATCACTTAAAGGAGCCTCAAATTGTGATTCCTCAGAGTGATCTATCAAAGGGTCTGAAAAACTATTGGTGGGCTCCGCGTGTTTGCATTCAAAACATATATTATCTTCACTTTCCGACAGTTCATCAGGACGATAGCGGCTGCCACATATAGAACAAATTAAAATTTTACTATGGCCATCAATGATCACATCACCTTGCGCATCCAACTGACCAGCTCCTATAGGAGAACCACAAGCAGCAGATTGAGACGAAACATGATTGCTCTCATGTGCAGTGTCTTCAGGTCGAGCATCCATCTTATCAAATTCAAATACCTCATCATGAATATCAGAAGAGGTTGCCCTAACGCAATCAGTAGCCCGGTCATCCTGATATTGATCACTTCCTTCAGTATCAAGTGCTGCACTTGTTGCCAGGTCAGAACTTGCATTACTACTGGTAGTAACAGAAGAATTCCTCGATATCAGTGAGTGGTGAGCGGTACTGGTTTTTCCAGAATGGAAGGTGGAACTTGGGACACTGGATAAGAGTGGTCTGAACATACTCTGCGGACTTCTTCGATCCTACAAACAACAGGTGAGTTACTCACATAAGATAGCCAGGACAAAAAATGTATGAACAACTTATTGTTGAAATTGCTGAAAAGACCAAGACATATAACAAAGTTCGGTAGTTTAAATACAAAGATCTGTTTGTTTAAATACAATTTGACACTTCATTTTAGAAATTTAGGCACAAAACATGAAGTTTTTTCACAAAATAGCCATTCTGGCACTTCGACACCTGTGTCATGTCCAACATTAGCAACTGAGTCCAAGTAATATAAGTTTATTCCCTGACCACCTCGGTCAAAAGTTTAACCGTAACTATTAGTTATTGACATAGGTTAATTCATAAACTGCCAGTTTGAATTTTGGCATGTATCAACTTAAATTGCATAATTCAACATTTTTTTTTGCAAAAAACAGAAACTTTCAGTAACCAGGAGCCAAATAGAACCAACACAATCTGCTTGAACAAAATTAATATACCGTCTCTTAAGGTAATGGATTCTCCTATACGTAAATATGCAATTTTATATGCTTGAAGATATGGAGTTACTGGCTATTGTGACCGGAATAACTACTCGGACCTTTAGAAGATGAGAATCACTCACAACTCACAACTCATAAATCCAGCTTGCAAATTTATTCATCAGGTCAAAGAATTTAATGGATGCCATTTGCTGCAAATACCATTTAAAGAGAGATACAGCACTAGTTATGGTAAGTAATACAATAAGCAGAGCAAATAAGAAGTACCCTTATGGCAGAGTCAAACGATCGCTTTGGAACAGAACTTGGGGAAAACGTCTTTGTAGATTTCTTCGTAAAAGCTAATGGCCTTCCACCGGGATACCCACTGACCCCCTTTCTAGACACAGGGCGCTCAGAGACACTCACAGGAGTAGACTGCAATGAGTCAGCATCATCATCCCCCGATGAGACTATAGAACCTTTACTGTGTGAGCTCAGCCTATCACGATCGTGACTATGAGATGAACCGATGCTTCTTGAAGGAGTTGGAGACATTGACTGCCTGCCAAATTTTGAGGATGAGTCTCTGCTTGTTCTAGATGCTGGCGAAGACCCTCTAACATAAGATGCCGGTCGATCAGCCAACGAAGTCCGGAGATTGGGAGGTGCCTCTAAGGAGAAGCCAGGAATGTTAGACTGCCATGCTCTGACTTTCGGTGATGCTGAATTTCCACGACTCGTCCTTGCAGGAGAAATTCCCCTCGTCCCCGACATACCCATTGAACTAGGAGAGCTACCTGTCGATCTCCGAGAAGTTGGAGTTAAAGATCTTGGGGGAGGGGTTAAATGTTTGACAGGGGGAGGTGATGGCCTTCGTGATGGAGAACTAGACCGTAAAAGACCTGGATTTGAGTGAGGAGCAGAAGATGGTCTTCCTTGAAAAGTACTAGTCCCAGACCGAGGAGATGGACTCAAACGCTGGGGACTGGCGCTGCCTCTACTACTTCTCTGACTTTTTTCCATCTGTAACATAAACGTAAAAATAATCAATGTGATACCAAATTACAAAGTACTCCATTTTTCCAGCCAATAATTTTGCAAATCCTATCTTGGTTTGTCCCAGCCACTAGCAGCAAAAACCGATTCAAAGAACAAACCAAAACTATTTTCTGGGATAGAGGGATTATAAATCAAAAGATAAGTTCCATAGACCCCTACGATACTTGGATAATCAATGAACTTTGACTCACAGTAGATGATCTTGAAATGGAAATTGGTCGGCTTCGAGCTCTACCACTATGTACTAGGTTGGCAGCGGCTGGCTCATCATCCAATGATGAAAAAAGAGGAGTCTCCGGAGGAGTTAATAACCTTCCAATTGAAGAGGTAAACACGATGTTAGAATTACCGCCTGAAACATTAAGAAATACAAAGCACGATACCCAGCAAGTAATATCGGTAAATGTTATGCTTGTTTATCCATTCACTCACAACACTTAGTAATCAAACACATACACACAGACTCAGATTGTCATTAAAAATCATTATGCCTAGTACTCCGTATTTCAACAGAGAAGGAAATCATGGAATTAGATAGGACAGTGGACGGGAAACATCTAGTTACTGACCTACTACAAATAAATAAATAAATTAAAGTTTGGCTACATGAATAAATGGCCAACGACTGAATTACAAATAACACCAACCACTCATAATCATTCTTGTCACCATCCACATTGAGCAGATCACTGGTCTCTCCTCGGACAGGGATATTGATTCCAAGCTTGAAATCCGTAAATGGCTTGGCTCTGGAAGCTGGAAATTCAAAAATGCAAGTTATAGACATTTAGCACCATTAAGCATTGAATTGCCTATGAAATACTTCACATTTCAAACAACAAATAAAGTATGAGAGCAGAAGAAATTACATAACAAATCTTCAAAATCGTCAGTTGACTCAAGGAGGAAATTCTGTCTTTCTCTGCTTTGCAATTCGTTGAATAAAGCAAGATCATCGTCTTTTTCTTTAAAAGATAACACGCCCTCGAGACTACGTCCTCTCTTATGGCTATCACTACGGGAATCACCCCTGGAAGAGCGCCCCAAGGACGGAGAAGGTGGCATCTTGAATGCCTAAATCACTCCCAACTTTGGCGTCAAGCAATACAACCCATACCCTGAAGCAATCAGCTGAAGAAAATACATAAGCTTGTGATACTTGCCCACCAAAAATAATAAATTCCCTTACTAATAAAGTTCTCGCAATCAAAATTCAGGATTCCGACACCAAGCTTTACCCTAGATACTTCCAATTTAGCTTAAAATACACTTCATTACCACATTGCTGTTACGATATGCAATAATTTTGACGGTTTTTGAACCCAGTCATTACAATCACCCCTCCAGCTAAGAGGAACAACCTTAATCAGGGCAAATTCCTGGCCACAACTGCCAAATGCCAAATATATCTCCGCTCTCGCTGAGCAACATTACAGTTCAACTATTGTGCAAATGTGTGCTCAAACATGGCAACAATTGAACACCCTCTTCACCACATTACCAACTAAGTCATAATTCATACACCCTCTATTCAATTCTTTTCCATACGTTTGTTCAAAATCCCTCTCAACGGATTTTGAACAAACGTATGAAAATGAAATGAACAGAGGGACGGAATATATCAAGATCTTCACTCAAAACAAACTCATACTTCCCACACCACACACAACTATAAGTCTATAACAGCTTACTTAATCAACAACATTACATTAAAACTTCATAATCATACTAAATTCAACTTCATTACCATCAACACCACCTAAAAAACCCTAATCAACATCAACAAAAATCAACAAAATCAACAAAATTGCATTAACACCTCATAATTAATAATCATACTCAATTCAACTTCATTACCATCAATTCCACCTAATAAAACCCTAATTAACATCAACAAAAATCAACCCTTTATCAATTTTCCTAAAAAGAACATAAACTTACCAAAAAGATATGAACTTGGAACTTGTATCACTTCAAGTCAATGACTTTTCAACACTACCCACTTCATAAAATCCCCTCAAAATTCTTCAATTAACAAAATTAATCAAAAACATAAACTGTTGGATCTACTGTAGATCAAATAATGATAGAAAACCCAGAAAATCTTCAATACTGTACTCAATAATACAATTGTTTTTCATACAAAATTAGATAAAATGTGAATAAAATTAACAAACCGAGGAAAAAATCAATCTTTTCAATTGATTTTATCAGCAATTCTTCATTCTTTCTCAGGTAGTGTTCTCTGCTGAGAAATCTGTAATTAAATTTTTAAAAAATAATTAAGAGAATATAAATTGAAAGGTGGGTTTTTATCAGTAGTTGTTGTTTTGTGATTATTACAGAATGTGCCACACTGTTAGAATCCAGTTCAGCTGTGCCTGTGGCTTTCTTTCCTTTCCATCCTCTATCCTTTTCAATATTTCCGTTTTTGGGGTCTCAGTCATTTCTTTACGTTTTCTTGTTTAAGTATGTAAAAGTTAGTTTTTACTCGGTGGGTTTTTATATAAGTCATTTTTACATTCATTTTTCTATTTACGAGTAATATCTAAATGAACAAATATTATAATATACTTCCTCCATTCAACTTCACTCTACCTATTTCACTTTTGTACACTATTCACAATCGTGTATTTAATTTCGATTTTCTCTCGATACGTAAGTGGAAATATATTCATGTGNNCAAATACGTAGCTAACGATATTTAAAGCGTAAAACACGCGTTGGCAAACGTGAAAAAAGAAAGTGGTAGATTGGAGTTGAATGGAGGAAGTATACACTCATATAAAAGCTAATTCAGTAAGAAATCTAATGGTATATTCTTTAAAAAAAATCACTAAAAAAATTCTATAACAATTAAAATAAAAGGCACAAACATCATATAAAAAACGGGCTAAATACTAGTTATTTTTCATTTTTGTATTTTTTGAAGTATTTATCCTTTAATTTTTATCTTTAATTCGAATGTGAAGAATTGATCAAAAGAAACGGTGTGATATAGTATTTGTTTCAAATTAGTCTTATGAATGTCGTTTTACTGGTGGGGCTAGGGGGCTAGCAGGGGCGCTCACCTCCTCTGGTGGATGGAAAATTCGAAATTTTTAGTTAAAATTTTCCTTTTTTTTTACCTCCTTTTAAACCATTACTTGTTCACTCTCGCTGAAACTTTTTACTCCCGTTGAGTTCAAATTTAGGCTCCGTCACTGGACCATCACTACTTCTACATAAGTATCTGTGTTTTTATTCTAATTTTTGTTTTTTTTATGTAATATTCAGTTTATTTCAGATTCGAGTCGGCTAGAGGTCTCTCCCTTTTTTATTTGAGTGGGAGAGAGTACAATGTGAAAGTAATATATGAGCATTGAGCACTATAATAATGTGTCTAAAAACATTTCATTACAATTGTGTTTTGGTCGCATATGAGGTGCCAAAACAAGACAGAATTTTACAACAAAAGAATTATGTTTGGGTAGATATTTTGTTCATATTGAGAAGAAATAAAGCATAGTATTTTGTGATAGGTTAAGCATTTAATATGGTGGAGCATTATAGTATTTTGATTTGATATGTTTAGCAATTCCTTATATAAATTTAGTTCATATATCAAATACAAGTTATTATATTTTACATTTTCACGACATAAATAGAAAGGATAAATCATAAATCACTGCAGTGTTAAATACACGTTCTAATTTGTTTCGACATAAACAATGACATTGATTCGATCAAGGTCTACGTCTGCTATTTTAGATGCGACAAATAAAAACCTTTTCAAGCCTAATCGCATGAGTACATAACCATCCATATGATCACATGAGCTATCCATGTGAGTAATATGAAGTAGTTTGATTGGTTTTGTCACAATGTTTAGTACATGCTACATATCTATAACTAAAATCACTCATTTTTACCTAATTATATAGGCTTTAAATAGTCTACAATGATTATAATTATCATTAATTAACCTTTAATTGCAATATAAACACCTTTACATAATCTCAATGCAATGATGAAGTCGTTTTCATAGAGGTGGGGGGCGGTCATATAAAGAAGTTCACAAAATGTAATCTTCTTCTCACATGTTGCAAGTTTGCAACTGCATTAAAAAAGCTAACCGCCTACCTTGGTGGGAATTTATTGTAAAATATAAATAAATCATCAAATTTTTAACGATAATCAAACGTAATAATAAGAGGATTATATTTTTTCCGAATACCATTCTATTTAGTCCGAATTCAGGGAGAAAGAAACATACATCGGATGTACTATCTCATATTTTATTGGTTTTTGAGCATATATGTATTTTTTCTGAGTTTATTACCTCAAATTTTATTTGTTTTTTAGCATATATGTGTTTTTTCTGAGATTATTAAAGTTGTTTATAAGTTAGATTTTAATTATTTTCTCCATCAAAACTCAAATTTAACTAAGTTTATATGTAATGTTTTTGCGTTTTATTGTAATTTTTTGAATCTAATGTTTAAATAACTCAGAAACTTAACGGTAAAACTCGTAATTTTAAAACAAAAATAAAACATTGTATTATAATGCTCAGAAACTATACAATTGGTGATAGTAGATCAAATGTATAATCTACTTATTGCGAACGCCACATACTTGCTTCGTCCCAATTATTAGTTTATCTTTTACTTCATCCATTTCAATTAATTCTATACATTTCATTAAAATATATCTCACATATATATTCCACAAATGTGTATAATTAATTGAAATGGAAGAAGTATATTCTTTGTAAGAAGTATTTTAATTAAAGGTGAACAAATGATTGAAACTGAGGTAGTACAAAGTAATGGGGTCTTGAGACCCCGCAACTTTTCGACAATTGACTTTTTTCGTCATCAAAATTTGACTGATTTGAAAATTTTATGTCTTTAAGACTCTGTAGTAAAAGAACTAAATTAATAACAATTACGTTAGAATTGACCACACAATTACGGTTCGAGACTTCTAGCTTTGTCACTGAGTAGAAGTGTAGGATCATTAAAACAGTAAAACTCTATCTCGTGAATTTTAACATTGTTGCTCATACATATAATAATACATTAAAGAATATAGTACAAAATAAAGCCACTTGGTTATTTGTTGGGGGATTAGGGGATAGTTCATTTGGAACATTGCAAAATAAATAATAAAATAATAATAATCCTGTTGACTGATTAGTACCTACTTAAGTGAAAGGGACCACATGAGAAAATTATTAATCAACAACCATTGAAGATTTGTGGATAATAAGGAGCTATTAACCTCTAATTGTCTACTCATCAACATCATGTCCTTCGTTCTGGTAAGATCATTAATCATATGTGAAACCGTTTCATACATGTAATTCAGATAACTATTAATAAAATGATCTTGATTAATATTGGGTGACTTTATCTTCTATTTAATCTGATTTAAGAATAAAATAGAGCGATATAACAAAATAGTTTGTCAATCTCTATACAATTTGTTTTTATTTATCTTATCTTATATATAAAGTATTATAATTCATTTTAAGTTTAAGACGGATCTACTCGTCTTAATCCGTCTTAAACAAGAGTTTAGGTAATTCTATAAACATATGTTGAAAGCATTATTTAATGACTTATCCGAGGAAATGTCTTATAGAACTTTAATCAAAAAGTGACCACTAAGGTTAAGGCAAGTTACTGAATTAGTACTTAAAGAAAGATGATTTGACACATTACATGTAGTAGGTTCTTTTAACTGGGCCATGACGGCTGTGTGTTTGTGATGCTAGTCTATCTCATAGTTCACAAATTTTCACCATGGAAGATATTCGTTTATAATTATAGACGAGATAAAAATTGCCCACTTTAAATATAAGATAAACAATAAGTTGCATGGTGAGATCTAAAAATATCACCACTTTAAATATATTTGATCCGTCTTTTACTTTAGACATGGTGAGATCTAAAAATATTACCACTTTAAATATATTTGATCCGTCTTTTACTTTAGACGGATATATCCGTCTATAATAAAACTAATTGCTCATGGTTAACCAACACTTAGACATTAGACCATACTAGTTAGCTTCTAATCACATAATTATCAATAATGCAAATCACCAAACATTATTGGTTAATATGTCATGATTTGGGGTTCACAGTTTCAAATATCAGTATTCACTTTAAGATGAAAACGAGTTAAATATGCTTTTAAATCTCACTTGCATATATAACACAAACGCTTTGTCAGTCTCTAGATATTGTCATCTTAAACAAAAAATTCTGATTTGCATAACTTTGTTTATAAGTATTGTTATAAAATTATATGTTAATTAACATTAGAAATTTTTTATTTTACTTTCGCGTATTATTCGTTGAGATTGTGATTGTAATAGTCTTTGGATGACTTTATGGATGGTGTAATGTGGATGGCCCTGTCAAACGGGTCGGGCGGGTCGGGTCCCGGGTCGGGCGGGTCATACGGGTCGGGTCAGAATACGGGTCGGGTCAAA
>LHUT01000537.1:14650-28825 GCA_001412135.1 Silene latifolia subsp. alba
TCGGAATTCATACCCGGAACAGGTGCTATGCCGCATCCGATGCTACTTACACATTAGGCCAACCATACTACTTCGAACAAGGTTACTCCGCTTTTTTGGTTAACCATCGGTGGTGCTACTCCGCAACCACATCATTTCGAGAAACACCAGCACACCACACATTGCAGTTTCAAGCCAAACTAGTAAGTAGTACGAGTATCATTTATGAGACTACTTGTTAAATTTATAAGACAGTCTATAAGCCCAATAACATAAATAAGTTGCTTAAAACTTATGTCGACCCTTAAAAAGAAAACCGAGTTTCTCACAAAAATATAAAAGGCAATTAGATATACAATAGTGCATATATTGGAGCAATGCAATTTCAAATATCCTGAATTTCAACATTTTCCAATTTTCATTATATAAAACGCGAGTGTTGATTTATTTTTACCATTTATGCAACATAGTATATTCCACTAATTTTCACAACAAATTCTCAAATTTTACTTATTTTGTCACTAACTTAATTAAGATAGTTGTGGATTAACCTACTATTAACAATTTAACACCCATGGCTCCCCTAAAAACCCAAATATACCAAAAATTATGCTTAAATGATCCTATATTGTAAACACAAATGGCCCAAATTGGCATTTTAGGGTACCAAAGAAAGAATATACCACCCACATTCCACAAATCCACACTACATATAAACATATGCAATCAAGTGATTGTGTACCAAAACAACACTCCAATCCATAAACAAACTTACTCCAACTTATACTCCTATATACACAAAAACTCTTGCTTAACGCAACTACAAAGTCTACAATTTACAACTCACAAGGCCCAACATCAAGCTTTAAGAATTCGTCTTATTCATTCTATTTAACCCGTTTTAAAATTATGTTGAAAATAAATCCGCCTTAAACAAATATTCGTAAACCTCAAGATTCCTGATTTTGGCCGCATAATAATTAGTGACTCATACATACAATCTCTTCTTTCTACACGCACCCTTTTTTCTTCTCAATTCTCCAAATATTTAAACTTTGAATTTTTCTTATTTCAATTTCTCAAAACTCCCAAAAATCAGAACACCCTTTATTAAAAATTCAATCTTTTTCATATATTTTGTTCAAAGTTTCAATCTTTCTTGACAAAAGTTCAAAAAGAATCAATCTTTTGTGAAAAAAACAAGTTTCAATTTTTGGTATGGAGGAGATTACAATTCAATCATCTAATTATGATGGTCTAAAACTTCCTGAATTTTTCCTGTTTTTTACCATAATCTACACAATTTCACATAAAGTGTTCAAAAATTGGAATCCAAAGCTTAAATATGAAGCATGTAGTTGCTTTTTATCACTTTTTCATGGAACCCCATCTGTAATTCTAGCTGTTTCTGCAATATTCCTGAATAACAATACAGAAAACCCTGAAAAAACATCAGTTTTTGCAGCAGAAAACACAAATTTTCAGAACATTGTACTTGAATTCAGTACAGGGTATTTCTTAATGGACTTACTTCATTACTTTGTGTTTAAACCAGATGATGTGCTCTTCATTGCACATCATTTAGCAACACTGTTTACTCTTCTTACCTGCAGGTTTTTGGTTAATCATGGTGCTTTTGCAATCTTGGTTATTCTTGTTATTGCTGAGGTTACTAGTGCATGTCAGAATGTCTGGTCTTTGGCTAGGTTAAGAAAGAATGATCTGGGTATTGCTGCTAAGGTGTATGATTTCTTGGTACCGGAATTTTACGCGTTTTATACAGTTGCTAGAGGTGTGTTTGCACCTTTGTTTGTGATTAAGATGGGGATGGTTTATACCAGTGGTGCTGTGGATAATGTGATTCCTACTTGGGTTTGGTGTTCTTGGATGATGCTTACTGTTTCTGGTATCTTTGCTAGTTTGTTGTGGATTTTGAGTCATTGGATTGTGTTTTTCAAAGAAAGGATGAGCAAACAGCATTAGTTGAGACGGGTTCGCGTTCAAAGTACTCCGGCGACCTAGTTCTGTACGAACTCCGTTCCTGCAGGATGTTTCAGTTCGAGGATCGGCCAACTGAACCTGAACTGTACAACATGGAAGCTGATTAGTGTAGGTAGCTTGCAGTAAGACATAGCTTGTATGCTTCCTGGTAATTGTAAATAGTACAGTAAGCTCCTGTAATTCTTGGGTATGCCTAGATAATTTGGTACTCTTGGTGCAGCTCATATAATTGAGAAAGATGTATTAGTATGTAATGTTTCGACTTTCAAAGTCTAAGTTTCGCTTCATCTATGATCTATGATAATCTTGAAATTGTAATCCTTTTTCATTATATCGAGTAAATATTACATCAAAAAATGCATCTATTACTAGTATTTATTTATAATATCGAGTAAATCAATGTGATTATATTTGGTTACAAGCTACATGGCAACACAGGTACAAGTACTTTCGGTACAAGGCTACCTACCACTCAGAAGACAAGCCGTCGGCAGCTACGGTTAACCGTTTTATAAGAAACCGGGTCTTCCGGTTGGACCGGTTCAACCGCCAAGCCTTGTGCTCCAAAGCAAAAGTATTGATTCATCAAACTTTTACTAAACGAACTTACTCTCCTATGCTTGTCATCCGTCATTGATCTCCCACCATTTAGAGGACCACTGTAAAATTTGGATCCTGTACGAGATTTATTTACTGAAGTCGGCGAAGACCCCAATGATTCTAAATACGGCGTTGAAGGAGAATGCTTTGCTTGAATCACCCCATGTGTTAAACTTGCTGCAAATTTCTCCCTGGCTGATGGGGTCGGAAACCCGTTCATTTTTGAGAATCTTTGTCGGAGTGAGACCGGTTTGTCATCCACATTCCTGGACATAGTGGCCAGTTTAGTCCCTGGCTTCCCCCTTGACCATTGGAGAAGGGACTTTAACCGGTTTGAACCGGAATTAGTAGAACCCGACTTTTTGATCCCATTACTCAAGTTGAAATGGGTGGGTGTTTGTTCACTTGAGCATGAACTGAATCTGCTACTAGGCAATTCACAACTAATATCGGAGTCAAACCCGTCTCCTGTACAAGAGAGAAGCTCTCCATCAGGGAATCGGAAAGAAGTCCCGGGACTAGTTCCGATGCCCTGAATTTTCAAGAGTCCACCACAGGTACTACTTCTTGATGCATTGTTCAGATCGTTACAAACCCTGCCAGCTGAAGCTATTTGCTTATTTAGAGTCTCAGGTATAGCAGTTTTGGGACGGTCTTTCAGGAGATCGAGAGGTGTCGACCCACCAAGATCCCGGATATTCAAATTCATCGAAGAGTCGCCCATTAGTAGATCAACGACATTGAATGGAACATTCTCTGCAATAGCAACGTGAAGGGCGGTTTTACCTTCGTTGTTTGTAATATTGATGAGGTCTTTCAATGTAACGACCCTGTTGTTCAGTACCTGCTTCATGAGCTCCATCTGCTGATCAATTCGATGGAAATGTGGCGCACGAAAACCAACCACAACCATGTGTAGAAAAGTATCTCCATTATTGTTTCTTGATGTAGCTAACAGAGGAGATGCTAGGATTATAGTCTCAACTACAGAAGAGTATCCCTTATATGCAGCAACATGCAGTGCTGTATTTCCCTGATTATCAGTCATGTCGACGATATCATATGTTCTAATCAAATGGTTTACCACCTGCAGCAACAAAATTGATCGGGTTGAGAGCATTCCAACATATATTAAACGTAATAAATGCAGATAACCTGGATTCAAATCCCGCCAGCATCAAAATTCCCCTTGTGGCTCCCTTTACACCAAAAAAAGGGTTTCACTGCGTCAAAAATTGGTTTCACTCGGTCTTAAATTGCCTGATTTCGGCAGTTGCACACTTGCACTGTAAGTGTAAATTCGATCCAAATAGGTCGCAATGTGGCACTATGCTCTAAATCCGATACCATATCAATATGTTTAACACTTTAACTGAACATTATTAAGAATGCTGATATCCCTAAATTCACCAACAAAGACAAACAATTTACGAACAAAATAAAATATTCGGTATACGGAGTACAGAGTTAAAAATGATCTCACCTCAACCTGGCCTCTACCAGCAGCAGAATGCAAGATAGTGTAACCCTGGGCATCTCTGTAACACGAAACATCGGAACATTCCAAAAGAAGATCCTTAAGAATCTCCAAATTCCCTCCTCTTGCAGCAGCATGAACTGCCCTACTCATCATCTCTTCCACAAAATTCTCGTCTGCATCGGAACTGCCCTTGTTTACATCCATAGCATACTCAAGCAACAGCCTGAAAACCTCAGAATTCCGACTCCGTGCAGCCGCATACAGAATGTCGGTAATACCATACTCCCCTTCCCCGAACACAGCAAGCGGATCTCTCTCAAGCAAGTCCTTGACAAAATCCACGTCACCGGCTGAGCTGGCAGTGTAAAGAAGCCACCCACCATACCCTGCACGGATAAGCGTGTTTTGTTGTTCCACATTGCCAATCTTAGGCTCACAGTCCAAAAGCAGGCTCCTTGCCACCTTGGCCCGGCACCGAGCTACGCGATTGCGTGCCTCGGTACCCATCCCGAGATCATCCTCCCAGACGGTTTCAAGACGGCGAATGCGTCTGAGGGAAGTTAGCTTAATGAGGAGGTTAGGATCAATGCGGAGAAGTTCCGTCACCAAGTCACACATACCATTGGCAGATGCCCAATCTATGGGAGTAGCATACCACCATTGATCACCTGTGCTCTCCCAACAAAGTGGGAAAACCCGGTTCGCCATTTTTGTAGAACTAAGAATGGAGACTCAGAGAAAACTAGGAAATATAAAAAGGATACATACAACTATAAAGTATGAGCTATAAAAGACAGCAATTTAAGAAAGGGGTAGGGCAACTAACATTTTTGTACTTTTGTCTTTTGTAGATTTTACCCAATGTGGCATATAATTATGTTATATTCCCTTCGTTTTATTTATTTGTTTATATTTGCTTTTAAGACGGTGTTTTAGGAGAATCGTATTCAAGTTGTGTTGGGGAACTTTAGAGCAAGTAAATTTCTATTATACATTTATACCCATGTTAAGGCGGGCCCACTTGCATCAAATTTGAGACGGTTACACCGCCGATTTACCAAACAGAAAAAAATAAACAATCAAACAGAACGGAAAAAAACCGTATTACAGGAAAATCAACCTAATTTCCTTTCGTAACGGGGTAAAAGAGAGTATGCAGGCATTTTCACGCAGGTGGTAGCATAGCTATCTTACCAGACATGATTGATAATGAGATTCTATATTGCCCGTGAATACTGGATCCTCCTAAAAGTGAAAATGACATTACACCACCAAAACTGTGATAGTGAAACTGTGAAAGACTGAAAGTGAAATAGCAGCCTCCTTAAAGCTGACCTATTTCCTGCCGATCCCGACACATGAACATACACCCGAATCTAATAGCCAAACTTGAGTAACACCAAATCAACTAATAACATCAACTACTCTAAAAACAAACTGTCTTACAATATGAGACGGTCCATTATCAATAAATGAGTGTGTTTACATATAAAAAGACGGTCTTACATCACAAAACAGCCTCACCAATGAAGTAATTATAACTCACCAAAAAAAAATAAAAAAAAAATGAAGTAATTATTGCAATTTATGCTCCTAATGATTTAATATTTATAAAGTACAAAAAAGACAGTTCTTTTTGGTGTATAGTCAGTGTATGAAAGGATCCAACATGCATATTGTTGGATGAGAGATAACAAAGTGTAACTTCTACTGTATTCAATTATTCATCCTATTAACCTAATAAAGACACCAACTTTGACTATCTAGGGGGTCCACTTCTGTATACTACATTACTACACATGCCACCCATGTCCGAGTGTCCAGGGTCTGATACGGTTACGTGAGGTAATACCGAAAAGTCCGAGCAACATAAATCCTGTCCACTGATTTATACTTCACTACACATACCACCCATGTCAGAGTGTCTAATATCCGACACGGGTATGCGAGCTAATATTGAAAAGTCCGAGCAAAATAAAACCTATTAACCTTATTATAAAGACACCAACTTGACTACCTAAGGGGGTCCACTGCTCCACACTACACATGCCAGAGACTTTACCAAGTGAGAGAAAATGAAGAATCTAGGAATTCCGCATTTTCCTCTTAATCCCTATATTTGTCACTACATTGGTGTCATAATACACTCATATTATAGTTACTGAAGTGCTTCTTGGATCCAGAAAATTGATTCTTCTTACTTTATTTTTTAAATCTTATCAAACACGGCTCATGCCATATGACACTGATATATTCTAATTCCAGATCAAGTTCAGGCATCCAATGTAATACCCAAAACCCAATATTAGATACTAACAGCCCCAATTCGTGGTTTATACTCCCTCCGTTCCAATTATAGTGTCAGACAGAGTAATTATGTTGGGTGTTCGAGTTTCGAGTTATGTCAGCTTTCAGTAGTAGGCGGTTTATTTTGAGACTCGAATGTGACAAGTCGACATTAGTTAACAACCAAAGTGATATGAGGACAATGTAAATGGGATGCCGGTTGTAGCATTTATGACAAATGTACCTAAGACGGGTTTTAGATGGTCAATATTTAAGCAACCTTATACTTGGATAAAACACAATACCAGAGGGGTGAAAGATGGTCTACAGACTGTAGAAAAGGATAAGCGAAAAAAAAAAGTTTTAAAAACAGTAGAGAAATAATGGTGGTTGGAATATTTGAAGATAGGTGCATGAGAAGAATGTGAACCAGAATTAAATGCATACCCAAGATGTACATCTGAAAATAGTGAGTCTGTCTGTCGAAGAGTCACCGACTGAATCCAAGATATCAATCCCATACCCGAATTTAATGGCACAGCTGATGTACAACAGTACAAGAATGAAAACAATGTTTCTTGCTCCTAACAACTTGCTGCATATTTAGGATTTGCATGTACAATGGCTGATTTTTAGTGACCTCCGCCACGGGCCCGACTCCTGCTGTCCTTTTAGTACATTTCGGTACATGAACTTGAGAATCACGGTTTCGATCCTTGGCTCCCCATTTTTTGGCTTGAGATTTGCCATTGTGAATAGATTTAATTTGGCTTATTAGAATGTCCCTCGAAAATATAGATGTGCACCTGAGAAAACAAAGAAAAAATGTGAAAAGCTGTGAGAGAAGATAAACAGAAATCGAAAAGGCGGCCAATTAGCTTAGAACAGTTCATCTAAACCTACTTCATCAACCTTACATAAACCACCTTGAAAGAACAGCATTGCAAATAGGAGAAATACATCAGCCATAAGAGATATCAATACTGCAACATCAGTTGGAACTCTGATTAATTTTCAGTTACAGAACTGTAATTTCGTTAACATCCGTGTTTAAGTGAATCAAATACCTGTACGAGTTTAGACTTTAGAATGTAAAGACGTCAAACTATGTAAGCTAAACTTTACAAGCAAATGTTCATCATTATATCCATTTCAACCCCATTCTTTCAACCAAGAAACCGCTATTCCCAACCAAATGATTAGTTACTGGAAAGTGGAAAGACAGGTTCTACTTTGATGAACTTTGCCATGAAATGGATTGCCAAGAAACTTGAAAGATACACAAGGTTTCCTAAGGGAAAGATACTAATACCATTCAGACTCAAAAGTTATCACGACAAGGGAATATGAGATATCACCATTAATTTGCTTACAAAAATATATACAAAAATGAAAGCTTTACAATTTAACGAATTTCAAGAATACCTTTTGCAATGACAATGAGAGATCATGTCTGAACAAGCAAATGGTATTTCAACATTGTAATTGTTCAGTTGACTACGTTTCGTTTGGAATCTCTCAGCGGGTTCATGTAATTGTCAATTCTTTCAGCAGCCTCAGACATGTTCTTCTGGTTGTTGACTTCATCTAGCAACAAACGACATGTTGCATGCCTTAATGTAAACCCCTTATCTATCATCTCTTCAAAAAGTCGGAAAGCCCACTCACAGTTGTTAATTCTACAAAGGCCATGTACCAATAGTGAATATGTTGAAACGTCAAGGCTTAGATGATGCTTAGTAATCATATCATCCAGCAGTTCGCTCAAACGATCTGTCATCTGCAATTTGAGACAGACCTTTAGCAGTGGGTCAAATGTATGAAGATCAGGCTTACAAACCGCTGACTTCTCCAAATCTTCTAGTATGTTAAAAGCCATGTCTTCTTGACCGTGATAGCAAAACATGGCAATTAATGTATTGTAAGTCTCGGTATTTGGAGGAACGCCATTCTTAGGCATCTCAACTTTAAAAACATCATAGCCTTCCCTTACAAGACGAGCTTTTCCCAGGGTATGGATTAATGCATTATAAAAGGTTGTGTCAACTTTACATCCAGATGATTTCACTATGTCACCCATTATTAAGGCATCGTCAAGTTTACCAGCCTTCGCTAAAAAGCTCATTATAGTTGTGTAAGTAACAACACTAGGTTGACATCCTTGAACTTCCATTACATCAAGTAACTCATAAACCTTATCCCACTGAAGCAACTTACAATACGACTGAATGATAGTTGAATAGCTAATTACACAAGGAGTAAATCCGTACCCTATCATCTCTTGAAGTGTCCAATCCGCTTCTTCAACCCGTTTGATTTTACACCAACCATGTATAAAAATATTAAACGTGTGCAAACTAGGCGAGATGTGTGATTTAAGTGCCATGAAGATCACACGAGCCATCTCAACTTGATTCTCTTTACAAAGTGTATCAAGCAACAAATTCATAGACTCCGTATTCTTCTCCAATCCAAATGTTCTCAACTCATCAAACGTCCTCACAGCATCCCTCCACTGACGCGCCCCAGCAAACCTCCTCATCATTTTAGCCACAGTATTTATCGACACCAAATTTCTCTCACGCATTTCACTCACTAACTTCCTCATCTTGTCAAACTGCCTAGCCTTCCCTAATATATCCACCATCAAATCACATGCTTCAGGCAAATGCGCATAACAAGACTGCGATTCTGCCCATCTAAAAACACCCAATGCAGCTTTCCAATCATCCCTAAAACGACGTAACAACAAATCAACAAAATCATGACTTAAACTAATACCCTGACAAAACTCGTCATTCACCAACGAACTCAAAATCTCCTCATCACTCCTACCCACATGAATCTTTCTGACAATCACTTCAACCTCAGATGATCTTAATTTCCCCCCAAATTGGCCATCTGGGTAAGTACAAAAACCCGATATTTCGACATAACAACCATACTGCACTCCAATAGCAGATTGATTCAACAAATTCCTAAACCCTTTATTTAAATTATGTCTATTACACAGCCTCAAGAACAAATGTTGCATTTTGAGTGATTATAAACAATCTCCTGTACAATAGAAACCCACTAAATTAAACAAAAACAACTAAAAATCCATTTTTTTTACAATATAATTAACCCAAAACAGTAAATACCCAGATTTTTAATGGCACTCCTGATTACAATTAAAAAAAAAAACAGTAAATACCCAAAATTTTAATGATTCAGTCGTCCTAATTACAATTACAAATTGAACAGTAAGATAATATTGTTTCAACGCTGGTATAAAAAATTACCTGAATTTTAATTAAGCCCGAGGATACGAGAGCTGCGGGAAATGAAATTACTTGAGAGTTTGAAGCAAAATTTTAATTTAAGTTTGTCTAGAAATATACAATGGCATCGTCAGGGTTCGAACCGGAGACCTTAAGTGTGTAAAATGATTTTAGTCATTTTATTTAGACTGTCTTAAGACAACTGGACATACTATACTCTTTTTCAGAGTCCATTTTTGAAATAATAGTCAAAAATAAAATATTTGTCGTTTTGGGTCGGTTTTGAAAATATTTGTCAAAATGGTGTCCACGTAGGCTCGGGATTTCTAGACCTGANATCAAAATTTTGGGTATATCGTGCAAAATGACAAACCTCAAGGGCACCATGTGCATTTTCCCTTATATATTTATTTTAACATTATAGAATAATTTCATGACCATAGAAGTAACGCCTAAAAAAAACACTTCCTATGTATAGAATTGTCTTATATAAGGCCTATTTGTTTCTAATTCCTTGATCAAATTTCTACTTAGAAGTAACGCCTAAAAAAACTCTTACTAACGAATTCTGATGGTTGCGTACTCTGTAGGATGAATGTGGTGATATCAACTTTGATGAAGAAAAGCTTGCAGCAGATGAAGGTGCTAATTGTTCTGAATTACTCGAGGCAAGGAAGCTTTATGTACAGGTGAAGTTGCATTGGTGAAGAATGGCTAAGCCTGCAGTCTTGCAAAGTACTGTAAAAGGTTGACATGGCAGTTGAATGCAAAAAAAATGTGTCAACGCTCGTAGAACTGAAACTCCGTGACTCTGTCTCATTGGGATTTCCTGATATCAGAGTTTCGATTATTTTGTTCCTGCAATTGCTTATCATTAATTAGGGTTTGATTGATTCAGCAATTGCTGGTTAGTTGCTTACAAACAAAGTCTGTATATTGCTTTGATTTAGATTCTGTTGGTCTAAGAAGGTTTCAGACTCATGTTGTTTTTGCTGTTAATGAGACAAAATCTGTCATTATTTCTTAACTCGAAATAGTATTGAACTCGCGCACAAATAACGTATGTGGCAATCCTCGAAGACAGAATGTTGCTCTGTAAAAGAAAATCTTCTTGAAATCATAAATTACAGATGTGGCAATGTGTTAATGTGTTGATCCTACAATCAGTAGGCTTTGGTGTTTATACTGCTGTCATTTTGCTGACAGTGTTATCACTGATGGCCTCCCCCACCTGCCCGATCGAGGCTGCACTCTGCAGCAAGATCAATTACAGATGTGGCAATCCTCTAAGACAGAATGACTGGCCTTAGTGTTGTTGGCAGAGGTGAGGCGAGGCATATGTGACATGCACTTGACGGAAAATGCGGTCAAATTGGAGTTCTGATATGCCAGTAACTGCAGCAATAAAGCTCAGTTTGTTAGTAGCTGAGACTGAAAGGATTAGTAACACGCATTTGACGAGGATCGTTCTTGAAATCATAAATCCAACTTAACCAAGAGTTAAAAATTAAACATCAAGGAGATTGACTTAGAACGGAATGTTGCTCCGTAAAAGAAAATCTTCAGAACGGAATTACATGTTCCATAAATAAAAATACTTAAATAAGGATGAAATACTCAATAATCAAGGAAAAAAAAATGCAATACTATCCTAAAAATATTACAAATAAAATTAAGCGGGCAGCATCACAAATTTTCCGGCTGGCCAAGTAAACCCAGATGAACTCCCCGACAACAGTAATTTGGAAAACCGAGAAATCAAGCTCCATTAGACCAGCCTAGCAGGCAATGAGTCAAAGATAGCACTTGTTGGGTGAAAGCAATGTGTGTACATGATGAAAAAGTTGGGTGAAATAGGATGCATACTTGACTGGGAAAAACACAAAGCTTTGGTTGGCCAGATTAAAACGAACCACAACAACAAACTGCCTTTCAACAACATAGTAAAACCAGAATATATCGTCCATCAATATAACAGGCACGCAGGTGTCGCTACATTCAAAATGTAACTCTTTTATAACCGTGCTTAAAGCTACGCCTATAATGATCCCATCCAGTTTAGTCCACTTCCCTGATTTTACGTCTGTCAATTTCCAGAGGTTCCAATTACCTCTGATCTCTTTCTGTGCCAACCCTAGACATGCTCCCAACCTTAAAATACGGCCCCTTCCTCTCATGACAGAAAACTCATTTGGCTTATCAATTATATAAAAAGTTTCAGTATCGACATCCATGGCAAAACAAGGGAAATTACTTGAATTACAAAAATACAACATTCCGGCAATAAAGCGTGGAGCAGCCCTGGTTATACTCTTCATCTCTGATTTACCTTGAAGATCGATAAATCTCCAAGCTTTATCAATGCCAATAGTAAATACCATCACACGTACTTTATTAGGAGGAGTCACCACCACTTTATAATGACCACAGGAAGAAATTGCAAAACCGATATTTAACCACAAATTATCCAACCCATGCACGGGAGGCAGACTAATTTTGACTTTAGTCAAAGGATTAATCACACTTAATATTTGGAGGTTAATCAAATCGTGAAACAAAACTAACCCATTGAAGGAACCAAAAATTCTGGCATTAGAGGGAAATTCAAATTCCGTTGAATTGTCTCCCTCAATAATGTAAATTGGAAGTGAGCTTAAGAGGTTTTGAACAAGTAGACCGGCAGAAGACAATTGAGAATGGGCTTTGATGAAACGAGGGTCGTTAACTATGTCATTCCACTGCTTGCACACATATGTGGCAACCTGATGCAGGACTTTAGCGGGAACAAAAAGTAGGATGTGGAATATTATCTCACTGGGAAGATAGAGCGTACATTTTAGTCGCTTGTTTAGCTTGGAGGGAGCAAGTCGTGTAACAATAGCTTTGTCCTGAAAAATCAAGTTAAACAGTGGTATACGGATGAGGCATTCTAATAAGAAATGAATCACTACCTGGTTATTATGCTTAATTTCAGTGATACATATACGTGTTTGAACGAGGGACGCTAGCAGGGATTCAGAGTTTCTAGGAGACAGAAACTATAAGCTAAAGGATGATTCAAGTCGGAAATCTAAAAATAATAGAAGAAAGACAAACTAAAAGTGCAGCAAGTCTTGATACAAGCGTCTCACAAGCCCCTTTCATTTTCAACATTATTTAAAATGTGATAGTTGCGCATACAAAGCAAAGCAAATCGAAGAGATAGCGGATGTTTCTGGGAATGAAGTAAGTAATTGAAAAAATAAGGGGAAAAAACCTGAGAATGAGAAGAAAGAGAAGAATGGGGGGAGTGATGACGAAGTTTCCAGCGAGTTGGATATCGATGTTGAAGAGGAGGAGCGACTTCAGCCATAGCTGTCAGTCTCTTCCTTACTTCCATTTCTCTCCCTGGGATACATACAAATGTCACCAGTCTCACCACTGCACCTGCCCTGACAATTTAGGCATGCATCTTCAGGTGATTTTTAATGACAGTAACAAGACCGCGTTTTTTAATGACAGTAACACCCAATGCAGCTTTCCAGTCATCCCTAAAACGAAGTAGCGACAAATCGATAAAATCAGGACTTAAAACTAATACTCTCACAAAACTCCTCATTCGCCAACGAACTCGAAATCTCTTCCTCATTCCTACAGTCCTACCTCCATGAATAATGAATTCTGTTGGCAACCACTTCAACCTCAGATAATCTTAATTTCCCCCCCAAAATTGGCCAATTGGGAAAGTACAACAACCTTAAATTTCGACATAACAATTAACAACAATCATACTTCACACAAATTGCAGATTTAATCAACAAATTCCTAAACCCTTCATTATAATTATGTCTAATACACAACCTCAACAACAAATTCCTAAACCCTTTATTCAAATTATGTCTATTAACCAACCTTAAGAACAAATGCTGCATTTTGAGTGATTATAAACAATCTCCTGTACAATAAAACCTACTCAATCAAATTAAAACAACTAAAAATCCAAACTTTTTTACTATATAATTAACCCAAAACACACCCAGATTTTTAATGACAGTCCTAATTACAATAAAAACAAACAGTAAATAACCAGAATTTAAATGATAATATTGTTTCGAAGTTGGCATTGAAAATTACCTGAGGATATGAGCTGCGGAAATTGAAATTACTAGGGAGTTAAACAAAATGTTATTCCGTCGCCAGGGTTCGAACCGGAGACCTTACAAAGTTACATGTCTCCAAGACTCGAAGAGAATAAAGTTTTTAATTGGTCTGTGTTTCATAAGTCGGGTTAATCCGTCTTAAAATTAAATCGAGTTAAATAACACCTTACTTGACTTTTGTCTAATTTATCCGATGTAACTCGTCTAAGGTTTAAAAATATATATGTGTCACCATCTTACACAAAAATGTGTGTTTTGAAATAATTAAACCTTTTTCGATTTAAAGTAAGCTCCGAAATAAAGAAATGAAATGTTTGACATAGCACTTCAAGTAGAGGTGGCAATTATTGACACGGCACGAAAACACGACACGAACCCGATACGAAATTAACGGGTTAGGGTTAAGACATTGTGACCCATTTAAGTA
>LHUT01000540.1:7705-22715 GCA_001412135.1 Silene latifolia subsp. alba
ATGCCTACATGAATTGCAATTCCTTTACGCAACCCAACAATATTTTCAAATTCACATGAATTCTAAATCATGTTATATCACTTCCTAGGCAATGCATTTATAGTGCTGTTTCTAGGTTCTCTTCTTTTATCTTGAGAATGATATCACCTAATTTCACCAGAAAATCACTATTTCCCTCCTGAGAGGTCATCAGTTCTCTGTCACCTTCTTTCTCTGCTTGCCCTTTGTGTTCAACTATTCCATGCCTATATTCTTGATGAGATCTTACACAGTGGTCTCCAAGTTTTGGTATAAGACATTGGCCACTCTTAAATTGGCGAGGTACAAGGTTTCTGCAGATTAAGTGAGAAAAATAGGGAGCAAAAATGATTATCGCTAATCCTATACTTTGCAATGACACATGCATGGAAATCTGAGCTAATTGCGCCTGTAAGGTCCTTCTCATATGATATGGGCTGACAGAAGATTGTGAAACTTGATGTTTCATGGAATTTCTTGAACCAAAACTTGTAAATATGTAACTATTTAAGTTTAGTTGAAATGAACCATAGAGCATGTCCAAGAGCAAAAAATGGAGAGACGCTTGTTTGCTCTCCATTTACACTCTCTCCTCCTAGGAGAGAGAAAATCAATTTGACGCCTACCATGTAAACTCTTCTGCATGCTCGTCATCTCAAACTTTGGTCCCACTTCTTTTATATTTACAATAGTAAAACAGCATAATCACAACACCTCAATGACCCCTTTCTTTTATATTTACAATAGTTATAAAGGTTACACAGCCACATTTTGAGGTGGTATTGGCCACAATTACGCCTCAGTGACCCATGCCTAGAAGATGAGTTCTGAAATCACGACTTCAAACCGCTATTTAATGCCATGGTCGTGTTAGTTTTTTTTCTAGAGCCAGTGGTAACTTGCTATCGACAGACTACAGTATTACTTTGTTGGAAACCTTGGACGTTTTCTCATTTTGTTTATTGATTAAGAATTGCATTATTTCTTTAAACAAATAGGTTGTCATCTCTGATATATCTGATTGTTTTGATACCAGACTTGAAAGATGAAATAAAGAAAGTTAAATCAGATCCCCTTAAGGTTTTGAATTTTCTGCGGATGCTTTGGTTCTACTTGCAGGTACGGTGTTCTTACATTGATTCTTTGTTGGTTCTGTATTGCCTTATTATGAGAATCTGAGAACAATCTTGTGAAAATCGAATATTTATCAAATAAACAATAATCTTTTAATTTCTTCAATTTCTTTATAGATAGACAACTGGTGATTGACTGTTCCTGTCTTACTGCCTTAGTGCCTTTTTATGTACATTTTACCAAGCTTTGTTTGTCAAAATAACAAGTGTCTACTTTAACCTTGTGGCTTGAAAATATGAGAAGTATGAACTGTCAGAAAATTCATTACTTGCCTCCCCGTTTCGTGCACACAAACTTACTTTATGCCATTTCCATGGCTGCCTTCTGACGATGAGTGTTAATTTTTTCTTCAGAACGTTCCTCACGAGATCCCTCAGCCATGGTCGCCCAAATGTCGTAAGATGTTTTTTCCTGATCCTGTGTTACCTTGACGACTCTTTCGCCTTGTCAGGTAGACAGCATTTTGTGACACCTGCCACCGTTTAACCGTAATGTCATCTTTTTGCTGTACATGTGAGTGGCAATATCTTTCAGGAGTTAAAATTTCACTTTTGAATCTTTTGTATAGCTGGACTCACATGCTGCAACAGAATCAGCACGCGTCGTTTCTTCTCTTTATAAATAAGATTACTCATTTTGTTTATGGGTGTCTGTGCGTCACCCTCTTAGTGTCTCTTTGTACATGGGCGTTTTCCTTGATGTCATTTAACTGATATTCTCTCTTTTAAAAATTAGCATTGCTCATGGTTATTATATTTGATTATATTCTAGGTATCCCTAGGATATTGATTTTTCCTTGCTCTAATTCAGACATGAGCATTATCAATGGTAGCATTTGAACGAAACTTTTTCGAAAATAAAGCAACTCTCTTGATAAACAAAATGTCAGATGTCTGTTGTAGTGTCAGCTAATCGAACCTATGTAATCACCAATATAGGTACCAAGAGAAGCTTTATAGTACGGTATCACTAAATGCTAACTTGTGAACTGATATTTGGGTGATTAGTAGCCAAAGACGTGTAGTTCACGGGATTTGGAAAAAATAAAACAGAGCAATTTGAGGTTACGAATGTATGACACCCCTTACCCGCCACATGCGTAAGACTTTGAGGTACTGTGGTTAACTGTTGTATTTAGGTGGTTGGATAAACTATGCCTTTAACGACATCTACAGTTTACACCTACTATTTGACATTCCAAAGCTCTTATAAATGTTCAAAAAAAGGAGCAATTTGAGGTTACCTTGGACAAACTTATTATTTGTGTGTAAAGGGAGCCACAAGGGCTGCTACTTGTCTCGAGCCCAAGTCATAAGTACTATTCTTGACGACTTTTGCTAGCTAAGCTAGCTGCACTCACCCGCGAGGGTTACAACTGGGAAGTTTTTGAGACTGCCAATATTTGTGGCCATTTCACTTCAATTTTCGATCCTTCTGTAGACTCCTTATCAAGCTGATTGGAGTAGTATAGTTTCTCAATAAACAACAGTACCGTGGATCAATGGGTTACATTATGCACAGCTAACCACCATGTATGGTTAAATTCTTCCTGAATGGTTTCTATATGTTATAACAGCAACAATATTCTTATACATCTGAGCATTCATGTTTTGCAACTGTTATTATTATTCCTGTACATTTTCGATCTCACTGCTGTTAAATTTCATTCTTGGTTTTCCCATACTGAAGTTCAATACCCTGCAGTTCATGTTATATTTGATCTCTCCATCATATAACATCTTCCTTATGTAATGCTCTATGTCTGAACCAATGAGACGGAGCGTGTATTCTGTCAGTGGTGCACCCTGTTGCATTATAATCAGTGACTAAATGTCAGAATTTCCAGCCACGTCACAAATATAAGGACTGTTGACATGCCTGTGATCTAGGGTCATAAATCTGGTTGCATTTGACCTGATCTGCTTTTTTAGATCATAAACTCATAAATCTTGACCCGTGGTCGACTGATCTGGAAACTACCCGGAAATAAATATTATTTGTCAAATAATAATTAAAAGAACAGTAAGATACCCCCTCGTTCCCAAAATTTGTTTACTTTATTTTTTGTGAAGGGTATTTTAATCAAAGGTAAACAAATTATTAGGATGAAGGGAGTAATAATTTTTTTATTGAAAATCGTACATACAGAGTGAGAATCTGTTTTGACCTGTACTGTGACTTATCATGACCCATATCTGTATTTGACCCAAAACAGCACATCTGCAATTATTTACCTGCATCCACACGACCGACCCGACCTTTTTGACAAGTCTATTGTGATCTATGTTCACAAGTAAATTAAGCTGAAAAATTGAGAGAGCATGTAATACCTCATAGTGATCAACTAGTTCTTGGTAGTAGGCATAAACCTTATTGCAGGTTTCATCAGTCCACAGAAATTCCTCACCAGGATCGAGAATAAGGGTGAGTTTATCCATCTGGGTCTGATCCATGGCGCAGGTTTCGGGGTCAATATACGCAGCATAGATGCGAACATGGCGGGTCACACTGCTAAGCCACTGCCCTCCATATTCTCTACCCATATTCCTGTTCTGAACGTTAATTTGTGGTTCAACCGGCTGAAGTACTTTCTGCTTTATTGTTTGCTGCTCATCTTCGCCAACTGTTTTCCCTTGCTCTGATTCTTTCACCTCGGCTTGCTGTGCTGAAATTCGGAAGCCAAGGCTCTTAAATTGTGCCCTTTTGGTTCCATTACCCTTCCAAGAAACTATGGGCAGGTTTGTTGAAGCTATGTAGTATGATGAAGCCGCTGCCATTATTTAGTTTGTCGTATCGCTTTATTTGTCCTTGAATTTTGAAGGTGGTGTTTATGTGATCATCTTTTTGTGTGTTTGATGATACTCTTGTAAGGCCAATGCATTCAGTCCTCTATTTGAGGATAAGATATAAGATTGGTGGTTTAGTTTTTAGGATACATGTTTTGGGTAGATCTTTGTCCTCTATTGGAGTTAGTACTTGGCCCGATTCCGCCATCCAGTCTGGCACCGGTAGATATTAGGAATCGCGGCTCTTTTACTTTGAATATTAATGAATTCGGCATTTCAGCCCCAGCTGTGAGCGAGACATGATGGTTGATTTTCAAAGCAGATGGATCTGAATCCAAGTCGCGTGTATTGCACCATCACCATCTAATCGTCAACATTTCGCACAAACGCCTATGCATCATTGCCTCAACCGCGCAAATTATTTAAAATCTGCTCACATTTGGACTGCAGCAATTGTGAAGCAAGACAATTTTGCAATAATTCGTGTGTTTTTGTTCATGAACACGATAATGAAGTTATGTCATAGCTCGTAATCTCATATAATTCCTCATGATCAAGGAGTACTTAATTAGGGTGGTTTAAGTTGACAATAATCATGAGATCGCTTCCTCCTCCATGTCGGCTTTTAATAAGTGAAAGACCAGACCCAAAACAGCAAGCACTTGAGCAGTAGTTGAGCTGAGCAGCTTCCAAAAATAGTTCGACATCTCAAAACCACTCTTTGGAAATGGAAAGCATATAATTAGCCAAAAGCTACACGCTGTTGTAAAATGTGTTCATTTTAATAACCCAAGTACATTGTACAAAACAATACATACAACTCCTACGAGTATGGAACGAGACCTTACAAGATGGAAGGATAACAAAAGACTATACCTAGACCTAGACCCCCCCACCCTCACCCTCACCCTCACCCTTACCCTAAACAAACAAAAAGAAAACTAAAGAAACTAGTCTTAAGCCGAAGACAAGGAAGAAGAGTGTGATATGCACACCAAGCAATACTCAATTCGGAATCACCCTTTCACATGGCCTATGTTCAAAGTCACAAATTATTAAGGGATATATTTTAAAACCCACGTGAGAGGGTGAGATACTCGAATTAAGTACCACTCGGTGGATATCTCATTCTCCATTCCTAGCCAAATTCTATCCTACCCCAATGCAGAGTTTCGTGTTGTGCAGAAGCTTTGTTACCTCGCCAAGATCTTCCAACCGAGACTTCAGGACATCAATTCGACAATCTGTGTCTTCCTTTCTGCTGCTTCCATCCCTAACATCAAGGACCGACAATATCATTCAAAGGCCAAATCACCTTCAAAACACGAGAGCAGTACTCCAATTAAGTACCACTGGTGGCCACCCATTCTCCATTCCTTGGTGAATTCTATCCTAGCCCAGTGTAGATTTCCAAGTCGTGCAGAGCCTTTGTTACCTCACCAAGAGCTTACCACTGAGATTTCTAAGGATCAAGTCGGCAGCCAGGTTCACTTCTATTTGGCGCTTATCTTTCTGCTGCTTCTTCATCCCTAACATTAAGGGCCACATGTCATTTGAAGGCTAAATCACCTTTCTTAAGATCGTCATCCTCCTCAGACACAGCTGTGTCAGATTTTGCAACAGTTCTGAGGACTGAAACAAAATATTGCCTCCTGATATTTCTCTGGTTCTTGAAATAATTTCTTACTGTGTGTCCAAAATGCACAGAGGCTTTGCCAACTCATCAACACTGTCCGAAACAGAACTCAGAACATCGAATTCAGACAAATACATCACCTCCTTATTCATATAGTCACCACCCAAATCTTCTCTAGAAAGTACACAACTGTTCGTTGGTTGAACAAACTCGGGTAAATAAGTCGCTTCACTAGAAGGATAAATAGTCTCTCCTGCCTCATCATCGCTAACATCAAGGCTGATAAAATCACCCAGATCTCCTCCTTCGAGAACTACATTGTTCGAAAGTGTAACATCCTTTTCAAGGATGGCAGTCTCAGTCTCACGCTTGGATACAGTAGCTGTGAGCCCAGGATCAAAATACCGCCCCCTAATATTTCTCTGATCTTCTGAAAGCTTTCCTTTCTTACTAGAGCCTTTCTTTGGATGGTAAAGTTTGCACTTAGACCCTTGAGGACAGCTACCAGTTGCCTCATACTCAGGACAGAGGTAACTGTGCTTCTTCTGGCACTGCAACAAAGTAGAAATGGGTTTGTCCTGTTTATTTTACAACTCTGTAATTTGTATTTAAGCATATAGTCTGTCTGTTTCTTTTATATATGTCACTCTCACGTTTTAAGACACTCATTTCTCTCTTCAATATCTCTCAAATATATGATTTAAAAATATTACGACGTGTACTCTTATGAAAGTATATTTGGCTACAAATCTAATGATGAAAGAATAAATTGTTCCTTAAGTATTTTTTGTTAAATTTGAAGTTAAACAATTTCTCTGTCTCAGCTCATGAACATACCAAACTATAGGGCGCAACAAGGAAAACAAGAACACGAATGAACAACCCTATACCTGAATGAACAACAATCATTTTGGGTAGGGTGGTTGAAGATTACGTCATTCAGGTTATTTTGAGTCTTGAATATTTAGATACTGGTTTCAAATTAGTCATTTCAGATTGTTTCTAGTGCTTTTAAGGTGATATTTGGGCCAGGTTGTTTCCGCTAGGGTTGATTCAGGTTGAAGTCTACTTTGGGTTATACTTCTTCAGATTCGGATCAGGTTAGGTCAACTGACCAGGATAGGCATAAGTTAAAACTCATTGTAGGAAATAATAAGATCACAACACCATAAGGAATTAAGGAGACTATGAACTTAAATAGAAAAGCTTCACATCGTTAGACAATATTGGAATAGAACATGCAAATGAAGATGCTACAATTACCTCATTTCCTTCAGCACAATAACCCCTTAAAAAATTCTCACAAATTGATGCGTTTGAATCTACATTCACATGTCTGTAAGGACAACTTTCGTTGGAGCATAAGCCTGCAAATACACAATGTTAAACATATTATGCATCTTCGGTAAACACATCAAGCAAATGCCAAAGACGGTAAACCACCTTGAAGAAAGAATGAACAATCCGGCATTCTGTCAGGAATGACCTGCACAGAAGAAAAAAACAATAAGCTTTTAAAGAGTCAAAACTGTTATATTGCCAGTATACGTTCTACTAGAGAGGAATAAGTTGATGAACCTTGTGAGTCAATTTGCACTTTGGATCAGTACACAAACCCTTCAAAAATTTCGTGCAGATAGTTATCTTGGAGGCATCATGGATATAAGGACATTTTCCTTCACTCTTGTTACATCGGCCAAATCTAGTGAAAAACTGGCAGAACTTCCGTTTTTTGGCTAATCTCAGCCTAGCAGTGTGCAAACTCCATCGAACTTTTTCACTAGCTAAAATGCGAGTACGTCTCTTTGGATCCCTAACAAGTTGGTTCCCATTGCCAATCCTGACATACCTACGAAGCGGTAAAGACATTCATCCAAAGCAGAGCACTATCAGGGTAAGCGGGTTTGTTCCAAACAATCAGTTCCTGCACATAACTACTAGCAAGTAGCAACATCTTATTGATTACAGAAGGAAAGCATGGAGTCACATACTCATCACTTCCAATCAGTAGTCTCTTTGGCATATATGATTTTCTAGCAGATTTTCCGGTCTTAGAAGTGGTTGAGTCCGGTGCTTCCTCGTCTATTCAGAAATTTATTGTTAGATCACATTTAGAAGAAAATAATCAAGCTACGAAGACAGAAAAGAACAAAAAAAATACACAACATAATTTAAATATTCTAGCAGTGAATTAGTCCATAATTCGAGTAATCACAATTCACTAAGTTCAAACCCATGAGAAGACGAGGAAAACGCCAAAACAGTGGAATTACAGAGCAGCTCCTAGTCAAGTGACACTGACAATCAGATATTCTCATATTCACTTTAGTAAAAGAGAAGTAATAGATATCTAGAACCTGTAATTCTCTGAAGTGTCCGCCTTGAGGGATCCATACGGTATTTGAACAATCCAACACGAAATATTCGCTCTCCTGTAGGATGAAGGATATGTTACTAGTGCATTCGTATGATAACTATAACAGCAACAAAAATCCCTTGCTGATTTGTAGTTCATGAAAAAAAAAAAAAAAAAGGAGACATTTCTCGGAAAACAAATGCCTTTTACCAATCCATAGGAAACAAATGCCACTTCTAAGAAACTAAAGGGAAAATCAAATCCTTGATATTTGTTTTGACAAATAAATCAGACACAATTCCTTGCTATTCCAACTGCTTCGCCTACCTGGATGCAGTTTCAAGCCATGAACTGACTTATGAGAAGAAAGCTTCCCACAATCTGCTTCAGAACTGGCACCTGAAGCACCGGTTTTGTGTCTTGCCGTAGAATCCAACAAACCGAGTGCAAGGGCAGCTTCCTGATGTTGAGAAAAAACTAGTGAAGTAAATAAATGTACGACTAATAGATTTATCATAGACTTGGCAACTACAACAAAACAATTAATAAAGACCAACCTCATCAACCTTCTTGGAACGCTTCTCCATGGACTTTGACCATTTTAAAGATCCGGCAAGACTGATCACCTTAGACCTTTTTAGAGAAAAACCACGACCCGATCTCACGTAAAGAACAGCCTGGTTTCTTGAGGTCAGCAGCTTACGACTAAATTTGCAGACAAAAATATAATTCAGAAGTAGAATAAACAAGTAGGTTCACTGAGGTAGAATCAGAAAAAAGACGGCATACGGCTTTATCAAAGAGGAAGAACTAGAAGAGCTGGCTGAGGCTCGCCACACACTCCTCCTGTAAGTAGTTCTTTTCCAAGGCAAAAGGTGCGACAGTAATTGTTTTGTTCTCACTGGCTCAGAGCCTTTATCAGAGGACTTGGCATCACCCAATTTCCAGACCAGTGAAACTTTCAGAGATTTAACTGCATACAGCAGACAGGTGTGTTTAGATGTTGACATCAAATTACATAAAGCAACAATAAATAGACAATCATCAGCCATGAAATAGAAAACAGACTCAGGCACAAAACCAAATGTCAGACTCTCCATGACTTCGATTTTGAGACACTGTAATCCTGTCCTCAAATAAGGATGCCAGGGACACGCCTAAAGAACAGAAAATGAATTGAAAAAAAAATGAAAATTAAAGTTTTAAAGTAGCAGAGACATTTGACACATTAGGCTAAGAAGTAAGAACAGTCATAAAGATTCATATTATATGCTTCATAAGGCCGCCCCCTCCTTTATCTTTGTCATGCAAGACTCTCTTTCTGTCTCCAGTAGTGGAAGTATCGGGTAAGGATTCCATACCCAATTACCCATATACTAGTGTCGTACTGTCGTGTCAGACACGAGAAAGGCATACTCAAAACCGAAGAGCTGAAGCAACATAGCTAGTAAAGAGGCCCTATAATTTCATCCAATTATCATAAACTTCAAAAAATATTACCAGTAGTATTTAATGTCCCTTGAAGTAAAGGCAATCGATGAACTAAATCAAGAATAGACCTTCAAAGTAGCGTAACACAAAACAAAATTGCCAGAGAATGGTTTAATTTGACATTATACCATGCCCAAAATTAATACTTATACCTGGTCTAGATGTAGATGATAGTCCTTTAGAAGCACTTCTGTAGGAGTACACACTGAAAGGCTTCTGCGTCTGTGAGTTGGAATTATCATCGGCTGCACTAACCATCTTCTGGATGTTGCTTTCAGAAGAAGCTCTAATGAGTTGGTTCTTTCTTCTCTTATAGTAACTATTATCTGAAGATAAGCCTAATTTTTTGTCCACATCACGATCAGACAATTCAGGTGGAGTAGAAGTTGCAATCAACTGATTTGCCTTGCGCTTTATGTAGACTACCTTCTTCACATTTAAGCCCTGTAGAACTCCATCACTGAAGTTATCGGCATCCTCCAAACTTCGGTCAAGAACAGATTCCGGATTTCCAGATAGACTCAATGTAGTCTGAGTTGCATTGAGTGCAACTTTGTTGTCCATCCCTTGAAACCGCTCTACTTGTAGTGGAGATGTACAGTTTCCGACATATGCAATATTACAATCTGATGTATTCTCACTACATGGTGATGGAGGGATATTTGCCATTTCGATGGGACTGTGTTGCCCTCCTGTAATCAAGCGATCAGGTGATTTGATAGAGTTGGCTGTTCCAGAGCCCTTCAGCTTCGCATTCTTGTTTATATCGATTAGCTTCGCCTGATTACTGGATGTGTTAATGGCAGAAGGACCCAACGCTGTTGTACTTACAGGTTGATTTCTTACGAGACTATTACCCTTACGAATATAAGATGTATCCTGAACTTTTAAGAATTTTCCGTATGGAGGCCTTTGTGGGGTTGCTGTGGATGAAGAAGGCTTCTTCACAATTGGGTTTGAAGCTACAGGGTTATCAGTACGATGCCACGTCCGGGGTTTTGCACCGATGGTCTTAGAAAACACAGTGACAGGAGTCTGACTGGAAGAAAGAGTTGTTTTGCCGTGAGATAGCTCGTTTCTCCAGCTAAACCGTCTGCTCGCAGAGCTTGGAATAGGCATTGCTTCACTGGCACGTTTTAAAGGCAAAGATGCAGCTTTCTTTGTGAATGGCCAATTACTTGATGCTGCCGACTTGCCAGGATTAACATCCTTCTGAAATCCTCCATGTAGTAGATTGGACTGCGAGTTCAAAGCTCCTAGAGACTTCGAGGACTCACTTTTCTCGCCAGCCCCACCAATTATATCAGAGGTTGCATGGATTGCTGGACTAGAGATGCCAAAAACCGAAGTAACCGGGGAGAAACCTACAAGAGAGTTCACCTTTGATTGTTTATTCAACATGACAGCTTTACTAGTCACTATTTCCGGAGAAGCCATGTTGCCCTTTGCAGTAAGATTACTCCTATTACTGCCATCATTCAAGCCCACAGCATGATTCTTTCCTGTTGCACTTTGTCTTTTGCAGTGCACACCACTATTTGTATATTTATCAGCCAATTCAACTTTAGAAACTGGCCTAATCGGCTCATCTCCAAGACAATCCCCAACGTCCATTAGATCATCATCGTCTTTTCTGTTGCACCCAGATGCTGCTATTTGCTCTACTGGTGAGTGCAAATCTGTCTGCTGGACTTCCACTTTTGAACAGTTGCCCAAGACGCTTATATTTGTCAGTAAATTATTGGTTGCTTCACCCACTTCGGGGGCAGAAGGAACTAACGAGTTAGATATTTCAAGCCCTCCTGCTGCTTGTTCAGAATAATCAACGGAATACAAGGGTCCATTAGCAATGGACTTCAAAGCATTAGCAGATGCACAAAAATCACAGCTCTCAGAGACAGAAGTACCAACAAAAACTGAATCAAGTAGAATCGTTTTCCTTTCTTTGCCACAATTACATGGATAATCTTTTGGATCTACAGCGGAAACCTGGATCCTATCAAGTGAAAATATATCTTCCTTAACAGAAGGCAAAGCTAGATGAACTAAGCTACCTCCCATGGACACAAAAGCCTTTGAAGATATCTTTCTTCTTTTTCTGGTTTCATCATTGACTAAGATGGTACCTGCACCTGTACAATGTTGCTCCTGAATGTCATGCGTAACTTCCATGTCAGAAATAGTTGTTGACGTAACACAATCAGTAGAAGGAATATCATCATTCGATACATTACTTTGAGAGTAAGCCAATTTTATTTCATCACCTGAATGCCTCAATTCAGCCTCATTATCATCACCATCTATCTGCCCATTGCTAAACTGAATATCACATTCGGGTGATAATCCACGAGGTTCATAAACATTAACATTAGAATTAGCCAAATATGGCCTGTTTTCAGTCATGATTGCGGCGTCAGCCACACAAGTAATAGAATTCATCGCAGCTCGAGAATCATTTGACTCTGGATGTCCACAACAAATATCAACCTTACCAATGTTATCTCCTACAGACACAACCAAAGGTTCTGAAGATCCATCCGCATTTCCATGACCAATAAGCGCCAAAGCTGATCCTTGATGCTGGCCAACACCCTTCTTAGTGTCAATATCAGAACTACACTTATCTATTGATTTTATTACATCATCGTCTAAATTAGATAGTTGTGGCTCATCTTGCATACATCCAGGTTCCAGAGATCCTGGTGCATCAGACATAGAACCACCTGATGGGCTACTGATTGAGTTATCCACATCCACTCCAGAGTCCAAATTAGTTGCCACTGAAGCAGATAAGCACGAAATAAGATTAACAGCTTTCCTTTTTCTTCTAATACTAGGCGAAGACACCTTACAAATACCATCTCTCTTCTCATCCTTGCTCAAAACCTCACCTTCATGAGATGCCTTACAATAAGTATTATCACCTCCAGACAAGCTACTACACCCACTGGAAGACGACTTTGAACTGTTATCAGGCGCCTCTGCAACTTTACGTATACCCACTTTCATTAAAATAGGGGAAACCCTGACCTCTTTATCTTCCTTTTTCGGCATTGGGGAATTATTTCCACGATTCCTAGAACGTCGCGCTTTCAAAGGACTCTGACTCTCACTTACTATCATAGTATCAAGATCATTCACACCCAAATTTTTATTACCATCCATCTCAGAACTCGAAGGAGTTCCGGAGATTACCTTGGCTACCAAAGTGTTCGACTTAAATGAAACGTCCAAGTTAAGTGGGCTTACAAATTTGTCCTTGCTCCAGCTTTGACCTAAACTCTCGACACAAGTCTTCTTACCCTTATGTGGACTTGAAGTGGTGTTACCCAACCTATTCCTGTAATCACTATTATCTTGTATTGCTGGCTGTAATCTTAGAAAAGCACTCTTCTTTCTGGATGAATTCGTCCTTGCTGTATGATCATCACACTCTTGCAAATCTTCTCGTGACCTTTCCCTCTCTCTCCTTCCTCCATCATCATACATTCGATGGTTTATTCGCTCCTCATATAACACAGGAAACCTTTTCTCAGCTGCAATGTCAATACCCTGAAACCTGATAGGGGAACGTGAAACATCATACCTAGCATCAAATCCACCATGTCTGCCACTATACCCCGGCACATTCTCATCCCTAGTTGGCCCTCTGTGGTCGAAAACTTCACCTTTACCATAATCTCTACTGCCTAAACCCCACTCAGAGTCCTTAAACAACACCTCTGGACGATCCAAATCATGATAGAAACCATTACTCATAATTCTCCGATCATAGTCAACTCGATCACAAAGAAATTCATCTCTCTCAACCATATCCCTTTGACGAAGCAACTCTTTCCTCTCAAGATCATCCCTAATCCTCATCCGTTCATCCATTCTACGATGTACCAACTCTTCCCTCTCAAAATCATTCATAAACCTCCAATCATCATAAGCCATGTCACGGCGCAATCCGTCTCTCTCAACAACATCCCTACTCCTCCAATCATCATTAACAAAGCTACGACCGAATCCATCCCTCTCAACAACATCCATACTCCTCCTCATATCATCATCATAAACAGGAAAACTACGCAATTCACCTCTATCAACCCCTAGATTAAAATCTCTCCTACGCGAATCTACGTCAAATTCAGCACTAAACCTTGGACTACGAAAATCATTAGTAAATCTATTAACAAATTGAGAAGGTTGGGGAGGAGGAGGAGGAGATAGAAAATCGTGAAAATCAACTTGCCTGTGAACAAGCGGAGGAAGCGGCGAAACCCTAATTGGTGGCGGCGGCGGCAGAGGTTCGCGGTAATTGAATCGATTACGATCATCGTAAACGATATCATGCGGAGGAGGAGGAGGAGGAAAAGGAGGGTGGTGGTGGTGGTGAATGGGTGAATTGACGAAATTGCCCTCGCGATGGAGGTGGGCGTGAAAGGGAGAATTGACGAAGTTGCCCTCGGGGTGGGGCTGGGGGTGGGGAATGGGTGTATTGACGAAATTGCCCTCGCGATGGTGGTTGTAGCGGTGGTGATGGTGGTGGTGGTGGTTCATAATTGAGTGCGGGGAGGTTTCTTTCTAAGTTTGTATGGCGTACGTTTGGTTGCTGCTCTATTTGTCTCTCTCTCTCTTGCTCTTGCTGTTTTTGACTTGAATTGTGTGAATCGGAGACCTTAGGATTGCAAGGAATATTGGATATAGGATATTAAGATGTTGCCTTTGGTTCAACTTGGGAAACTAGAATAAGAATCGGATTAGATAATGATGATGGACACATTCATTGTTATTGGGCCCATCTTCTTACTAATAAGTAGATATGGAAGAGGACCGTGTTGGGTTATGTTTTGTGTCAGTTCATCGTATTTGGAGGAGAAAATGGCACGATGCAGGCCCACGAATGTGGACTTCGTGTCGTGCCGGTGAAATGAAATGGCAGCCTAGACACAGCCCACCACTTGTCGTGTCATGTTTGATTGTGCCCAAACAATTCCTCTACTTAACCTTATTTCTTTGTAATTTGGGAGTGCTCAAGCGTGTCGTGCCTTGGCTAGGCACTGTCTTTTTTCTCAAACTTCGGCCCAGGGCCCATAGTGTGTCGTGCATGCTAGACCATGTCAATCTCGTGTCGTGCTAAAATGGGTCATGGACCGTGCTGAGTTGTGCCATCTCAACGGCTCGCGTTCCTACTTCTATCTCTAATTCTCTACTAATAAGGCAGCTCTATATAGAGCCATGTTTGGTACTGCAGATTATTATTAGTAAAAATAGATTAGTCAAGCAAATTATAAATAACAGATTGGGTTGATAGATTTGACTAGTATATTTCAATTAAACGTTTTAGTAGTTTTGTTTGATAATTAGCGGGTTAGGTTAATAGATTGTTGTAGATATATGAGTAAATGGTCGATAGATTTAACTTTTTTACAATCTTTTAAAGTGAACATGCTCGGAGAAGCATATTGTAAATTACTCTGTAGTAGATTGGAGCTCAACCTTTAGTTTCAATAAGTCATTTACCAAGCACTTAAATTATCAAATTGACAGGTCAAACATGCTAAAAGTCTTGAATATGTTGAAAATTTCACAATATGTTGTTTA
>LHUT01000541.1:0-16088 GCA_001412135.1 Silene latifolia subsp. alba
AAAGAGAAATTGAGTTAAATTTCACTTTTTGACAAAGTCATGGAGCCTAATTACTACATTTGTAAGTTATGGGACCTAAGTCACCTAACCTCACAATTTGCCAAAGTTACAGGGCTTAATCACCACTTTCGCGTATATGAAATTAAGAATGTAAGAACAATTATTGGGTACACCGTGTATACCATATCATTGTACATCCTGTCTAATGAAAATATTAGAGCCGATCATATACTTCATATGAACACAAAAACTAAGTAGACTAACAATTAAGGATTCTCATTGGTTAGGATGTACTGTACAATAATCTTATACACTCGCACCTTATAATTTGATTATCAATGGTTAGGGTGTACAATAATCTTATATACCTGATATACATTAGAATTTTTTCTACATTTTTATATTGTTAATATTGATGTTCGATTATGTTTGAATAAATTGAATTTAAATACTCATATTCCCCCAAAATATGATAAAGGTGAAGTCTAGTAACATTACCCCAAATTAGGGAAGAAAGATTGAATTAATTACCACCTATACTACCAATAGGGCACATTGAGCACAATCTTGGATCGGCCAACTAATAATAAAAAAAAATCAATTAATGCATCCAATTCTAAACAAGAATCGAAGAAATCAACTTTTACCATCCAATACATGTCCAACCAATAACTTCAAGCTTCCAAAATACTCTTTAAACGGAAGCATTCAATTTTTTGGGTATCTAATCCCTAAAAGTTGAGATGCCCAACTACTAAAATTATTTATTAGCATTAATTTAGAATGGCCAACGAACGTGGGTGATTGAAATTCATAATTTTGATTGGTAAACAATATAACATGCTGGGCCGAGTCGGGATTTAAATTTTTGGGTGGAAAAAAGGTAGCAAAAATGAACGAGTAATAGTATAAAGTAAACAGGAAATTTGAATATTTTAACTTAAAATTTCGAAACTTTTGTACTCTACCACGAGTCATGACGCTCACCCCGATAGCCCTCTTATAGCTTCTCCAATGCTAACATGCAAATATAAAACTCAATAATTATTTAATAAGACGGTTTTACGGTGTATAACAGTCCTTTTTATATATAAAATAGAATTCCTCATATAACCATGAAAAATATTTAACAATGTGAAACTATCTTATTTTATAATTTGTGATAAAACTTATAATCTTGACTTTCTTTACATTGAAACGTAGAGTTGTATCAGGCCGTCCCCTCCATTGAACTTGACCATCTGACCTACAAAATAAGCGAGTACAGATAATGCATTTTATTTTAAGTTTTAAGTAAACTACAAAGGTACAACCCACAAACATGCGTGTCCATTTGTTAAAAATCTAACGTGAACTTAACTTATATCTGATTCATATCAGCATTTAATCACCTCGATAAAAAAAAAACAAAAAAATTACATGCAACTAGCTAGCTATCATCAAATAGAATTGTAGTAGATGTAGTAAGGCAAGGTACCCCATGTGATGGAGCCATATATATGCATGTTGCATGTAAATAATGCAAAGAGGCCAAGATGACGAAATATATGTATCACAAATTCATGTTACACCTTGTTGATCTACTTTATTGCATCATGTCGTGGTGGTTAGGTTTGTCACATTTGTTTTTGTGCATTTGTAATAATAAATTTCTCCCACGTTTATTTTCCCTCTTTTATGCCCTATTTCTAAAATTTAAATGAAATACCTATAGCCAAGGTTATCGGATTTGCTGGTAGCTTACGAATTGCAAATCGTTAAAAATTGAATTCTATCATCTCGCTTACTAAATATACATATGAAGTTGAAAGTTACCAAGGGCCCGGTTTTGTTAAACAGTATATTGAGTAAAATTAGTAGATTCCGGCCTAATTAGTAGGTTGATCAATCAAGTTACTATTTTTATGTGTTTGGTAAACAGAAAATTAGGTTAGCATATTGTATTAGCATATTCAATTTACATTGTAACCATTCTAGTTATCATATAATCTTTTAATTACCAAACATCGTTTCTTAACATGTTAATTTAATTTGATAGTCAAATATGCTACTATAATCTATTAGCCATATTCTGTTAACGTTATCCGCTATTATAAATCTGCTTCAATCGCATGACAAACAAAGCTAAGATATTTTAATTTAGTTTTCTAGTGATCACGCCCATGTGGTCCAAATAAAGATATTATATCCATTTCTCCACTAAAAAATCTAATAAGCTCTAATAATAACACAACATTGCATGTTACTCGAGGATACAATCACACAATGCAATAGAGACAGAGTCCTAGAAGCAGACTTCGGAGAACCTTTTTAAGTTTGGTAAATTCTCATTTAACACGTGTATATCTAGTTTTAGGCTTAAAATGGATTAAATATGTCTATATGTAATAAAATAAGACAAAAGTAAAATGTACAAGGAAAATCAAAAAAAATTTGTTCTATATGTCCACGTTGAATAATTTTTAACTCGTTTTAATACTAAGACGGATATCTTTATCTCAAGAAAGACTAGCGATTTAAGTTTTGTGGTTTAATAGATACTCTATTAGTTAATATTGATATCGTTTAGTAGTTTACACAGAGTTAATAAAAAAAATTATAATTAGGATAATAACGCAAAGTACAGGTACTAATTATTCCTCAAAGGTTTTTTTGTAGGGTGGTTTTATAATAAGTTGTTGTAAAATCGTCATTTTATTTACTAAAATAAGTACAGTACAAACGATAACAATAGCTACTTTAACAACGGTGCTTAAGTAAAACATCTACGGTTTTGCTATAAAATTTATGTAAAACAGCCTTTCACAATGTTTCGTGATCAAACTCCTTTTACCGATTTTTCACGTAAGACCGTTTTACACAAATACGGAGTATTATGTAAACGAGTCATATTATACCGACATCATGAGCTATTAAACAACAAATAAAGTTTGTTATCAAAAGACTCAATTCACAAATTTATTATGTAAGACCGTCCTACAAAAAAAAAAAAAAAAACTATAATCCTTTTAAGGATTCATTTAATATAAGAATAATCGTAGAACCGTCCTACCAAAAATAGCGGATTAAGGTCGACTTTATTACAATCTTATATTTAGTCGCGGATCTTAGAGTAAATAAGAAGGGTGACCGGGATTTAAGCTATTAACTTCGTACCAGGTGAATAATTAACACCCAATCATCGAGTTAAGGGAGGCCGACTAATAATTTTAATAGAATTAGGGGTGTGCAAAATCCGATGCCGAGACAAGAAAAAATGGACCAATCTTGATCGGGACTAGAATTAAAAATTCCTATCCAGTCCCTGTTCCAACATTTTTTAAGATTCCGGTGTTCGGTCTGGTTTTTTATCGATTTCGGTTCCGGTCTGGTTTTGGGCCGGTGCACAACAATAATTTTAATATAAGACACAACGAAGACCGAACCCCCTCCCGACATAACTAAGGTCTTTCTCCCCCAATATCTATCTTTAAGATTCATTGTTTACAATTTGGGGTTGGCCAACAAAGCATATACAAAACCCATAAATGCATGTAATACTAAACATGGGTGGAAAAAACTAACATCTACCTTCCAATACCTGTCGAACCAATAATATCAAACTTCTTAATAAATGTTTTTTGAAATGGAAGAATATATAGATGATCTATTGATATGATAAAGTTTAAAGTAGAAATGCATGCCATGTATATTCAATTTTCAACCACCAAATTATATGCAAAAATGAGTAAAATAATGGGAAATGACTAGTATTCAGCAACTTTCCAGCCTTATATGTTTTGCCATAAGAGGAACTCTATCAAGGCAAGCAGATCCTTTGTCCCATTTTGTGTCCCATTACTTCTCTTAATGACACATGAGCATTTTAAGATATAATATTACCATTTTTATTATTTCAAGTGTGATGTGTCAAGATCTTAAGAGGATGAGATATAAGATGAGACATAAAAGTGGGATAAGTGATCCCTACTGCTATCAAGGACGTGCCTTTGAAAGTTATTTCCTCGTCCGGGTCGATTACATACATTTGCTTTATGCATAAGAATTAAGAAAGTTGGTTGAAGTAAAAAAAATGTAATGTAAAATAAGCAAAATGACGTAGCAATTTTAGAGAGTTTTCCGACATATTTTTGGTGATGGAGTCGATGATTTATCTCGATCACTACTAATGGAGGGCCTTAGTTATGCTAGAAAGGGTCTGCCCTTGCTGATATTATTTCATATTTTTGTGTATTTGTAATTTGTGTAACATTTCATCTGGCACTCTTGAGTCATTTAATGATTGAGTATTAAATATTCATACACAAAGTCTACAGTAGTTTAGACCTCGACCCCTTTTATTACTTGTTTCAAGACCCGCCATTAAACTTATTAGTTATTACTATTTGAGTTCGCATGATTATAAGTATTTGAAGTCGAATTGGTTAAACATTTATAGCTCTCACTTAAACTCGATCAAACCGATTTGAGATCAAGCCCGAGCTTGAGCCTTTATAAATTCAGTTGATAGATTATACAATCAGTTGTATAGGTCCTAGCTAAAACAAAAAGGTGCAAAAATGTGACGAATATAATAAGTTGCTAAAAGTTCAATCCAATAACAATAAGGAGTATAATATATTCACTTTTCCAACAGTCTAAACTTGCTGATGGAATAGCACACATTTTCTAACTTTGGATCATCATAATCCATTATGATTGTTTCTATTGTCATAGCTTTGTCTCTTTCTAATTTCATAAGATTTAGTTATGTGGGTTTAATTAATATAGTTAGTAGTTGTTTAGTAGATAGGTTATGCGGAGAGCTGATAATGAGCATAGCGGAACACGAGCTTTGCCATGCTCAGCTTGTACTCATAAAACAAAACTCTAATTTGATGAGTTTATTCAAACTTGAAAAAATTGAGCTTAATCTATTATGAGTTTAAATCTGAGCTCAAATTTAAATTATGCATATGTAAATATTTCGTAAATATCTTATTTTTTTTTCTTTGGTATGTTCCACTAACTTGTGATTCAAAGGCTATGTGGAGTATAAAATATTCGTCAAGTCAATGAGAACATTTAAAATGGTAAAATTATAAAGATGTAATCATGATAAATATTTTTACGGAGTATAAAATAAGACGAAGATTTTATTCAATCCGATAAGTTTGGAGCTTTATAAGCTTAGCCTACGTTAACTCGACTTCACTCGTTAAGTTCTTGAATCAAACTTGAACTCGGGTTAAACTCGCACGAGCCGAGCTTTGACCAAACCGTACTCAAGCTATTCGCGAGCTGTCTTGTCTCGTTATCACCCCTTATTATGATTATAGATCATTATATATTAGCTTTTTTTAATGCCAAATACGTAAATACCTTATTTAACAACACTGTAATAACAAATGAATAAAACAGGTCAAACTGTTAAAGGGATAGATGAGACAAAAAAAACCCGAGTGCCTAGGAAATGGAAAACTCCTATCCCATATTCCCATCTAACTATATGCAGTACGTCTTGCTTGTCACTTTCACAACTCATAAGCTTGTGACCTCTCACAGCTCCCCTCTCACTTGCTCTCCAACTTACTTCTCGTGAGAGGTTATTAGCTTGTAACGGAATAATACCGTCATAAATGAGAATTTGTGAACTATATGGAGTAGTATTCAATGCGTTTTACACTTAAAACGAATATAACCGCAATAAGAGAGACCAACAGATCATTTAAAAATCTAATGTCATATAATTTGATTCACAAATTCTTATTTCAGACCGTCATATCCGTCTGAAATGGTCAGACGGATATCATTTATTCTCACAAAAAACCCATTTAGGGAGTGGAAAAGCATATGGGGTGTCCCACCACCGTCTTATTGCGATCTGAAATGATCAGACGGATATCATTTGATTTGTTTTGGGGATTGTTGTAGGAACTAGGAAGCGTGTAGTCGTGTACATATAATTAGGCCAAAGGAAAACAGAAGCAACGACCCTACTGACCACTTCTACTGGTTTTGAAGCCTTTTAGTTGGGCTCGAGATATTCTTCTTCTTTTATTTCCAATCAAACAACACTTTGCTATCTCCAGTAGTTAGTATGACGTCTTATGACTTGTTTCTACATTTTCTGATTCCATTTCTGCACCTTGATCTCTTTGAATCTCACTTTTTTCTTATTTATTTTTGATTGATTAAATCTGATTTCCTTCTTGTTACTGTATTTGTTTGGTGTCAAGATTTTAATCATTGTTGGAATATTGAAGGTACAAGTTCCGGTCATACTAGAACACTATCGATCCAAATTCTAGTCGAGTTAGTTAGCGAGTGCTGTTTAAGAAACAAACCGAAAACTAAAGGTCTACAAGCTTTTAGATTGATACCGGTAACAAATTTACAAATGCCTTGGTTATCATAAAATATTTGGTAAAGTTATATGAAGAGAATAAAGAAAATAACAAAATGCTAACTAGGATCCTAGCTAGCAGTTGGCACGCGGGCCGTTGGGCTGACATACCCGAACACAACCGATGACCTATATTAACAGTTTAACACGACATGAGATTGACACAACCCAACACGACACGTGTCGTGGGCCATGGGCCATGCCTGGACTGAAGCTTGAAAAAGGAGATCGTGCTTAGCCCTGGCACGGGAAGATTATCTTGGAATGACACGCTTGGGCACACTCAAAATACAAAGAAACACAAGGCTGAATCGGAGGAATTGCTTGGGCGTGCCCAAGCACGACACGACACGCCATGGGTTGTGCCTGAGCCGTCATTTCCAGCGACACCTGAGCTTCCCGTGTCTGGGACCGTGCTAAATTCTTCTCCAAGCACGGTCGGCCGATATGGCGACATGAGGCACGAACCGGCATGACCCTTTTCCATCTCTAACTCGCATGACACAAGTGTTACGGCCATGAACAACAACAAAATCGTGTTTGATCACATTTATCGGGTGTGAGTCCCATATGAAAATTCAAAATACCCGCTTGTTATATGCGGTTGTGGACCGCAAAACAGGCCTGGGATTGTGTGTCCAGTCCGAAAACAGCTCTAGGCAACCGTCAACATCGGTACAGACTACAGAGTAGTCTCCTCGTGCGTATAATGGCATATGCCACGTATACTAGTCAAGTATCAATTTGTAGAAGATATTGGCAGAATACATGGAGAAAACAGAGTTAAAAAAAGGTTCAAACTTCAAATCTGGAAAAAGTAAAACAGTTAAAAACTGATAGGCATTCCATGCTTCCTTTTTAAGATGGCTCTCTTCACTGTGCTGTCAATGGTGTCACCTCCCTGTTCAAAGATACCGTTCTCGTCTTTTTCCGGATTATAATGAATCTTTGCTAAATTCGTTCAGCGTTCAAATACGTAAGTACAGTAAGTCTCCTGAAATACCGACTTGGCTCAGGTGTACAAATGAAAGGGATCTACTACAATGAACTACAGTACAAGTTTACAACTATAACCCTTTTTTTCTTTCTAAACGAATACAACTATAACATCGTAATTTCCCTTTATTTTAGTTAACCCGAGCTACAATTTATCTAGTATACTCCTATACTCCTATACGGCTATACATATCAGTATATCACCTACTAGAACTATACTCCGTATATTCTTAACTACCTACTCAAAAATGAATTAGGTACTGAACAAAGAATTTTCATGTTGCGCGACAAATAGGTCTCTTGATAGTCGATATATATGTACTCAATCCAATATTTCAGCTAGAACTTGCCCAAAAATGTTAGGACATGCGTCCCATTTTCCCTGCTCTCGAGCTTCCCAGTACCCACCAATAAACTTGTATGTATCCGTTTGTTTATCTTTAGCAAACCATCGAGGCTTCCATCCACTTTCTTGCATTTTCCGGGCCTGGAATAGTAAGCACAAATGTTTTCACCACCTCCCCAATAAGAACTAAATACGAAGGCTTTTAGGATCATGGATCAAGGACGTGATTCCGCTAATTCAGAGATTTAACTCATTATCACCCCAATCAATCGTGAGTCTTGTAATGGGACTATGGGACAGTCACACATGTGAGAACAACCCAAATACTTGTGTATTTCTCGTTAGTAATATGGATTATGGGTTTGTCTCGCAAATAAGAACACACTCATTTTGTGTTTTACTATTTCCTAATTCTGTAGACTGATTATTATTATCACAACACTGGCCCATTATCACTTTAATTAATGGGTAAATGGGTAATTTTTTTTATTTTTTTATTTTTTAACTTAAAACGGACTTGTCACACGATATACTCCATATTACTTTGAGACGACCATATGGAAGCTAGTTGGTAACTTACCTGCCGTTGCCTTTGTTCTAGCCGTAACTTCTCTGCATTTGCCTTTTCATACTCCCCATTTTCCAGGTATCTCTGGTCCGGTCTCAGCCTTGAATCAGTAGGAGGCAATTTTTCCTATCAAATTAAGAAAAAAAAGAACTGAAGTGTCAATAGACCAGATCACACTTCAGCATAAACCACATTCAACAAAAAATTAAACGACCAAAGCTTTCAAATAATCGATCTCTCCACGTTCAACATTACCATTTTAGCTATCTAAAGTTCTACACAAGAAATTAAATGAAATGGTCTTACATGAAAAATCTACTTGTTGACCTTATAATTAAATGAAGAATACAAAAGACCGAAGACTATGGATTGGTCTGATATTTGAGTCTGTCTCGTGTAAGATTTGTTGAAAGTTCAATGTACCAAAACCAAAATCAGGCAACAATAAGGAAGAGAGACACGAGTGACCATGAGAAAAACAGTATACAATTAAATTAAATTTGTCACCTCTAATTCAGGAGTAAGCTCGTTTAACGTAATTGCAAAGCTAGATAAGTTGTATCTGGTTGGGAACTTGGCTGGTTTGCTTCTCCTCCACAACAAATGAGCTTCAGAGGCGGGTTGCTTTCCCTTGCCCAAGCAGTCACCATTTACATAGTGCACGCTTTCATCCCATTTTCCAAAGAGTGTTGCCACCGACTTCCCACTTTTATCTTTCACTGTACCTTGCACCTGGAAAGCCATCAAGAGTTTGTTAGATCAATGTTAATTGGGGACAATTGATCCACTAAGCATAGTCTACTCCTTTTAAAATCACTAGTTTGTTGCCAGGAATGGTCAAAGTGAAAAATATCTCAAGCATCAAACGAAGTGGAATTAGTGAACCCTTACAAGACTCAGAGCGATAAAGTTGAAATTTCAAAGAAATATCATGCAGCCTTGGTTTTCACATACCTGCCGAGGAGTTCGGTCAATAATAGACTGCTCCTTAAACTTCAACTTGCAAGAGTATTCCCGATTTCCTTTTATATTCATCGTACCATAGTGTTCACAATATAACTTTCCAAGTATAAGGTTGTATATGGATGTCGTTACCTGAAAGATAAACCAAATTCGAACAAATGAGTTTTGCCACTCTTCTAAAATCAGTTCAAAGTATCAGGCAGCTGCATGTTTTGAGATTACCTTACTCCACTTAAAGATTTCCCCATCATCAAACTCCAAGGTCAAAATTCCAACTGGATCAAGTTGAATTGATCGACCCCAGAATTTGCTTTTCAAGTTGCTGTCTCCCCACAATTTCCATCCGGTGCCCTCACAATGACAGGCAACAATAACAGGGTGATGACTTACCTATCAAAATAACAGACAAAATTAAATCATCATATATATATTTTTTACTCGATTACCATATTAAAACATTGTGCAAGAATTCAAAGTGCCTAGCTGTCATTATACTATAGCTCTCAGCATACTATGCTGCTATTCTCATAAGACACTTTCTAAATATAGTACAAGAGCAATTCATTGAGAGCAATTGGCAACTAAAACTTTCAGATAAGAGGCAAAACCTTCTCTGAGAAAAAACGAAGGCCTTTATCAGGAAAATCGGCTTCATAAGTCTCCCCCAGTAATGGATTAAATGGCTTACAGGATCTTCCTTCGGTACATGCATAACTAGAAACAGCAAATGCAGCTACATGAAGCATTCTCATAAGGCTGTTACCCTGAAAAATTACCAATTCAACATTATTATCAGAAACTAAAAGCAAGTCAATCTACACTTAACAAACTGAACATGTCATTCAGCAAATTTTTTACTGCTGCTCACAATGAAATTTTATAATAGCACAGAAAAAAAGAAGACACCCAACACAAGAAAGAGGGATGGGGCCCGAGGATCTATAGTGTTTATAAGTCCTCTACAACAATGCTACCTAGTGGCTCAAGGACTCCTGCATATGGCAAGGTAAAGGGGATCGGATGTACGCACCATTACCCTACATAAAAAAAGGCTAGTTCCAGATGACCTTAATGACAATTACGTTGAGATTCTGAGAATAGCAACAAATTACTGCAGGTGTTAGTGCGCCATTTTACATTATTCCTTCATAACAAGTTCAAAGAATAGCGAGTCTCGGTTCTATTTGGAATGGAATTGGTGTTTATAAGTCTATTGTACGGAGTACAAAATATGACGTGCAAATAGGCATAGTAGGGAGCTGTTTCCAGGACACAATAAGGAATCTAGGTGAACTTCAAGCAAGTCTTGAGAAATTACCTGCTTCCCCCATTCGTTAGCCCTGTCAAGCAGGTATGAGTACTCCAATTCTTCAAAGCACTTCTGAAGGGTAGAGATAGGTTCGTTGAAATACACAGGAAGACAAACTTTTGAAAGATCTTTTCCTATGTTGTCTTTTATCATTGCCCAGAGACTAACTCCTTTCTCCTTTTCCTTAGGATCAGGTAATTTCTTACGCCGTTTTACACGTGGAAAGGTGGATCCAACAGCTTTAATAGCTGGATCAATATTCTCATCAGAATCACCAGAACCACTATCATCGGAGGAGAATGATGAATTCCTCAAATCAGATCCACTGCTTTTAAAAGAACGTGAGGAGAGGAAATCGTGTGTATCAAAGAAGTTATTCTCATCTTCATCTGTATCTTCCTCTGCAGCATCACCCCTATCGTTTTCATAATCTGAATCACTTGGACTAGCCTCTGCAATAGGAAAGCAGATATACAATGAAAGAGTTCACAAACAGCTACTGCATCTTCTTTTTACATAACAAATGAAGATTATAGTGAAAAAAACTGGGAAAATAAGCAAAATAATACTTCAAAGAGAAAAAAATACTAAAAATAAATCTCGAATAATAAAAGAAAATCAAATCACAGTCTATCATAATTCATATATTTGTATCTTTTGCCTCCACTATATCCTCTCCACCGCCAAATTTTCTTTGATCCCAAAAAAGCTAATACAGTAAGATGTACCAAACATACATCAGTATATTCATGCACAAAAAAAGGAGGTAAAGAACTAGTACCTGATCTGAAACTAATTTTTCCTAGCTCATACACACATTCATGAAGCGATGAGGAAAGAAGTTGAGACAATCAAACAAAAAATCAGACTTAGAAAGCTTAAAGCAGCTGAAAACATTAAACATAGTATCTTACCACTAGATCTATCTTGCTTTGACCTGGAAGTAACCCCTTGCTCTTTTGAGTACTTCTGGCTTTCATCAACGACAGTGTTCTCTAAGTCAACCTTTTCTGTCTAGAAATTGAGCAAAGAAGAAATAAATATATTACTCCCTCCGTCTCAATCATTTATTTACCTTTGAGCGAAATACTCCTCAGAGAATATAAAAGGTAAACAAATGTTCGAGACAAAGGGCATCAGATGTGTGGACGAGTACCAGTAATGCTAGGTTTTCAAATAGGCAGGCTATTTACAAATAGTCAATAATAGTTTAAGCCTATGAATGAACCTGTAAACACATTCCCATTGGTGCTAACCAAGTAATACCACACATAGCATAACTGTCTGTATTGCCACTGTAAGAACCGGTAGTAAAAAATAACAATTTGAATAACATTGACAATGCATAGCATTTTTCTGGTAATCAAAAAATTTAATAGACGACAACAACGACGAAGCCTTAGCCTCAAACCTATGTTGTGGTCGGCTAACATGAATCATTATCCAAATCCGTCTAGGTTTAAATCCCCACCATTACGGGCAAAGGTAAATAAAAGGAAAAAAGATAAATGATACTCCGTAAACAAAACAAGTGTATGTGTGTGTGTGTGTAAAATATAAAATAAAGAGTAAGAAAAGCGTGTAAATCAAGATTAAAGAGGCGAATAGGTTTGTCAAACAAAAGAGTATAAAATATATTAATTGAATCTGCTAAAAAAATATAGGTTCACATGACGCAAAACGCACCACAGAATGATGGCTGAAACCCAAAGAGGACCCCAAGGGAGCACTCATTAGCTATAGAAATCGTTCTTCAGTAGAGAATCAAAGAAAGACGTAAAAAGGATAAGAGGTGATAGAATGCAGAAGATAGAAAGGTGGCAAAGGTAAAAGAACTGTCTGCAAACTATGTGGAGGAAGAAAAGTGAACACAGTTGTTTGCTCAATAGTCAATCCATTATCAAAACTTCTAACTTAAGAAAGAAAGATGATTGGCACTAACAAGGGAAAAAAAATAGTAATGGCAAGGGTAGAGTATACTAGAAGGCTTAGAACAGCACTATCGATTGCAACATACACAATGAGCTTGTCCTTCCATTTCGGCCTAACTACTCAACCCTACCATAAGATAATAGAAGGAAAATAAAGCAAGCAATCCACAATCACTACACTATGACGTGGGCCCTAGATAACTGCCAACCTTCGAAAACTGACAAAAAAATCAAGTATATCGGGTTAAAGTCAGCACACCACAAACTGATAGTTATCAACTTATCACAAGTAAATTGCAAATCATACTCGATAGCGAGCTAAAATCAAACTGCATTATGTTTGTAGTTTTCTTTGTATGTACCTCTAACTGACGCAATGTGTCGATGAGCCTCCAGTGCTTCTGCTTGAGGGAAAGAAGCTGGTTTTGCAATGCTGTAAACTCACTCCTCATAATCTGCTCACTATCTTGAATAGCTGTTTCACTTAGACCCTCTTCTAGAAGCCGTTGCCTCAACTTTTCAGTTGACACGACAAAGTCGTCGACTGGAACCATCAATTCACTGTTGGGCATGCGGGGGAACATGTCCTTAACAGCTTGCAGTGCATCCATCCATGCTGCTCTGTCTTCCCGAGTATCAGCTCTTAAGTGCAGCCTTTTTGTGCCCGAAAAAATCGAGAATCTCTTGTCATCTGACCTACTCTGACGGATAGATGAGACCTACATATATTCAATTCATGCTCTAATTTTAGCAGGGAACAAATAGCGTGGATGACAACTAGCTCTTATTTTCCTCATGAATGCAGCAATATCGGATTCTAATTTCCAAGTATTTTTAGCACAAAAAAAAATCCAAGTCTACCCCGAGTACACGGGCAAACACTCCAGGCTGATAGCCAATTTCAAACATTTTTGAATTAAGCAATAAAAAGAAGCGCAAAATGTCGAGCAAATCTAAGTATGTAACTGACTAGTAAACAAATTTAACTTCTGATATTCTCATCTACAATTAATTCCACTCATTTAAATTGACACCCTAATCTCTATATCAAAACTAAGACCACATTTATTGAGGACTTGAGAATCTCAAAATGGACCTTGAGGTGAAGAAGGAACTTCATAAGAGTCAAGACACTCAAGAGAGTCTCCCATTAGATGGAAAAGTAGGAGTCTCGTCAGGCTTAACTCAAATTATTTCGTAAAGCAACCTTACAATGTAAAACCACTCTAATGCCTCTAACAAATATTAGGTGGTTATTTTGTGAATAGTTTCACAATAGTATATCAATAGACAATTTTTCACGTGACTTATCGTCTACGGTGGTTTGTAAAAACCTTCAAAGACTACCTCCTATTCTCATAATGCTAATTTGGATTCAGATCAGTTCTCGTCTAAGGACTTATCTATGGGCACGGCTAACCAACAGCTTGGAAGTGAAGCTCAGATTCAATATCTCAAATGAATGTAGCACAACTGGATGATGAAATTTCATGGCGAGTTTAATGATTACAATATAATTACGAAAATAAGCTGAAATACTCAAATTGATCAACACCAAATCGAGCTCTCCATAACAAATAACTGACTCATGATATCACTCATTTTCCTAACTAACTAGCAAATCTACAAAAATTGTAACGTAAACCTACCACGTCACTATACAACCTAACAAATTAATTAACAAATAACAAACCTAAAAAATAATTTGTTAAATAAGGTTAAAGTGTAACTACCACGTCATCAATCATCATACAACCTAACAATTAACAAATATGGATATTTGGTCAAAGCTCGGCTCGTGCTTGGCTAAATACGAGCACTAAGGCTCGGCTCGGAAGCTCGTTTTGGCTCGTTTATAATTTTTTTTGTATAATTTTTATACGGTAATATTAATTTTATTTGAAATTATATGTTATTTAGACATTTATAAGTATATTATATTTTTTGGTATTTTATAATCTTATTTGTTTTTTAAAAATATTTATACTTAATTAGATTCAAAAAACGAGGAAGTGATAATAATAATAATATTGTGACAAAACGAACTCGATTCGAACACGAGCCGCTCGAACTTCAATTTTTTAGGCTCGACGAGTTTCGAGCCAAGCTCGAGTTCAAAGAGTTGAGACCGAGCCCGGGTGGGCTCAAGCTGAGATCGGCTCATTAACAGCCCTAAGTGGACCTGCAAGTCTGCCATGTCATAAGACATCCTAACAAATTACGTTCTCCTACGGGGTAACAAATACCGAACCTAAACCCGAAGCAAAAATAAATAAAAAGTTTCTCATTACCTAACAAATTTATCGAACCTAGGCAAAATAAATAAGAACAGGTTTCTCTACCACGTCATCATCATACGACCTAACAAATTGACGCATAACGAACCTAACCAAAACAAGTCAAAAGGTTTCTCATCCACTACGGTGTACCTAAGAATTTCTCCAGCTCGATAAATTAAAACACAAAAAAAAAAATAGTCAAAAATAAACAAAAATAAAAAATTAACCTTCAGGTGAATTTCACCGACGGCTTTACGACGTCGTTGAGAAGCCGAATCCCATGATTTTCTACGACGATTAATCCTCCGAAAAGAATCATCACCAATAACCTTAAAACCAATTTCCGATTCCGAACTAACGGTAATTTTATCAGGACCATGAATTTTATAATACGAAACGACACCGTCTTGTAAAATAAACCACCGTGGTCTCCAACCTTTACCGTAATTAACCCATTTATGTAACACACCGCAAATTCCACTTCCTACTAAGTCGTTGATCTTCACCTCCCTTTGATCAACGGTTGAGATTAGATCATGGCCGTTGGATTGATATGCGTGAGAGGAACGCGCGTTGAAAGTGTGTGCGTGTTGCATTGTTGTGCAGCAGAATGATGGATGCATGGAATTATAGATTTTAGGTGGTGAAACGCATCGTTTTGGTGATTGTGTTTGATTTTGGTTTTGTTTTGAGTTTTGGGAATTAATTGGATTTTTTAATTTAATTGTGGTGTGGGATTTAAGAGGGGAGAGATTTGTGGAGAGGGAGGGAATATTTGGTTGATTATTATGATCAAATTTGGCGGTTTGGAATATATTTGGAATATCGCAAAATCTCATTTCAGACAGCTGAATTTATCTGAAATTAAGATTTATTGTGAATTTTTTCTGATAAAAGTTACCATCAGTTTATTGATAAAAATTGACAATTTTAATTATAATATTACATAATTAAATAGTTACTTTTTATTATAAAATGGGGATATTGCTCTAAAATTAAGACCGTATTAAGAAAGAGTAATTATTGGAGTATAGGGAGTATAATTTAATTTCTTTGGTAAATAGGTATATGTTCCTTTCAGATTATTGAGAACTTGAGAGTAGTCAAATTGTGATTGATGATATTTTACTAGTGGCTTGGCTGCTATGGACTACGGAATAATGTTCTCGATAGTTGATATATGTACTAGTTTAGATTCCGCGTAATAAATGCGTGGTATTTATAGAATTTTTACTTTTAGGAAAAAAAAATTGAACTATAAAACTAATTAAAAAAATTGAATAATATCATGAAATGTATATATTTTTAAAC
>LHUT01000543.1:5856-20277 GCA_001412135.1 Silene latifolia subsp. alba
TTACTTTTTAAAAAAATATTTTTTAAATTTAAAAAATCGTTTAAAAATGACGTTAAAAATTATTTCTTGACCCGTATTCTGACCCTAACCCGTAACCCGACCCGTATATGACCCGACCCGGGACCCGACCCGCCTGACCCGTTTGACAGGTCTAGTTGACAGCATATACTTATCTGCTACCTTCTATGCAGATAAGAAATATGGCAGAGAAAGTTCCATCCTTTAAAGATGGGGGAGCATTCTGGTTTACTGATCTCACGACTCCAGATGCAATGTATATCTTTCCTGTGTTGACTGCTGTGACCTTTTTAATAACCGTGGAGGTAGGCATTTATATTAGTCGATATTCTAACCTATGTTACTCCGACTCTTAATTTTGTGGAAATTCTTCTGTTCGACATTACAGAAGAGAAGGGGAATGAATGAGAAAACAGGGGGTGGGACTTTCTTATACGATGGAAGGATTTTGAATTTTTTATTAGGCTTGTAGGAGGGAAACTTTACCCATTTCCCTCCAACCACACTCGATAACCAACCAAGGGGTTTTATCTCCCTCTCTTTCCTTCTAAATCCCTCAGTCCAATTAATTGGTTGAGGATATGGGTATGGAATTCATACAAGACATTTATATTCCAATACTCTCCCTCACAGAGACAGTAAGGGAGTTAGGGAGGCTTGCATGACAAAGTGAAGGAATAGACTAATCTATGAAGCATTTAGTGTGATAATTTTGAGTTTTATTTCTCAGAGATTTTTTTATTACAATTTAATAAACTCGACATGGGCGTCACCCCCTTGGTGTCCATTAATCATTTGGATTTAAATGTTCAATATTCTAAGGACGTGTCCCTTTACTTGTATATTCATTTCTGGACAGATTACTTGTGTGTTATAAACTGTTGTGGCGAATCGAACACTTGGATATGTAACCATAGGGCCATACCCCGAGTTTGTATAGCGAGCTTGATGCTGTGTTGTGTATATTTTGTGCACACAACGAGAGTCCTTGATTTTGAGCTCTAGTTTGACGTAGTTGATAGGTTTGCATAACTACCAGTTAAATTTGCTTGTTTACTTATTGGTAAATCTGTTTGTGTTTCAGTTTAATATGCAAGAAGGTTTGGAAGGAAATCCAATTGCTGGCACCATGAAAAAGTTTTCACGAGGTCTTGCTGTTCTTACAGTTCCATTCACTATGAGTTTCCCAAAGGTACTTGCTGATACCTGTCTTCTCTAAGAATTCAACGAGTTTCCATTTGAGTTCCTTTTGATTGAGATTGTGGTGTATTTCCCATTTCAGTGTTAACAATATGATGTTTATGTTCATTAGCGATGAGCTCTATTGGAGACTCTAGCGGCTGACATTGAAGTCTGATGAAAGATGTTAAAATTGAGTAATCTTACTTGGGTAGCAATCCTGACTAAATTTATCCCAAGAAACTCCTTTCTTCCACAAATCTATTTCTTAGGTTAGAAAGGTGCCCTCACGCGCGCTTAAGCCCAAGGTTTAGCAAGACAGTAGCCAAACGGCCTCATAGTGCAACTTTCGAGGCCAAATACTATACAGTTTTCATATGTTTTTTCTTCTAGCTCTTTTATAATACCCTTGTCTTTCCACATTATCTCTAGGTTTTACTTCTTTACTTGTTATCTCTCTCTAAAACCCCCAAAAAATATATTGCCGCACAAAATTTTATTGTGAAATGAGTTTGTTTTCAAAGATAGTGCCCGAGGTGCGACTTTGCCTTGTACCTCGCTTCTCAGTGCACCTCACATCAATTGAAACCAAGATATATGCTCACCGAATGAAAGACTGGTCTTGTGCCCTGTGCTATATAATATATTCTCTCTTTGACATGTGCGTATTATTGGTGGAATTTGGGTCACAATTATTTTTGTCCCTCTGCAGGCAATATTTTGCTACTGGATTACATCCAATATCTTTTCCTTTGCATATGGAGCTGGTGAGTTTTTGACATTTACCTCTCATCCCCTTGTTTTCTGCCGACCTGATATAATGCAGTAATCATGTTCTATTATTAAAGCTCTTGAATTGGAGGCAATTTCGTATTGTTCACATTGAAGAGAACGGAACATCATATTTGCAATACGCTCTTATCAGTGTGCGTTTTATATGGATTTTAAGTAAGCCTATCTTAGAATACATGAATCGATTCTAGGGTAATACGGAATAATTTTCTTTCGTAGGGATGTATGATTATGAGTTTATGACATTGGTTTCTGATTCTAATGAATTACGATTGATTTTTTTTTTTTTTTGTTTTTTTTTTTTTTTGCAGTGCTTAAACTTCCTGGAGTTAAAAAGACCCTAGGAGTCCCAGAAATACCAATGCCCCCGCCATCTGCAACACAACCAGGAACAAAATCCGGATTTTCACTACTTGAAGCCCTCAAACAAGCTTCGGCTTCCGGAAGGTCTACTGCTGCACCTGCTACACCTGCTACTGCCGAGCAAAAAAAAACTGCTGTCAGCGGGAAATCATCATCAGCAGCTGTCCTGAGTCAGCGGCTTAAAAGTCTAGAGAGACAAGTGAAGCAAAGAAAGAAAGCCAAAAAGTGAAAAAATCAGGAGGCACTAGACGAAATTTTTGACATGTAAGTTGGATAATTCTCGACCTTAGTTATCCTTCTTACCGCAGAAAATAAGTTTACTTTTATAAGAAACTATACTTGATATTTTTGGTGTAGAATTAGCCATTAATATTTTTCGAAGAGCGTCTATAGCATGTACGGGTATCATTCATTTTTGAGAGTAATTCAGAAAATGACATACTTTAATATAGTTTTAGTTGGGAATACTGGGGTTTCAATGTTACAAGTGCCACTTTTGTGATCCTTTGAATAATCAAACATTCAAAACGGTTGTTGAGCTGTATTTAAAGTATTACTCATATCAACGCTCGAGTTACGAGTATAATTTTATGGTTGTACTTTGTGGTGCAAATTTAGATGAAAAGACTTGGACACACATGACCTATTTTTATCCTTATTGGTATGGTAGCTGTACTTTTTTTGGTGCAAATATGGTAGCTGTACTTTGAGATTATATTTTTGTACGTGGAATAATAAATGCACCGTACTAGATTAATTTAGTTACGAATTTAATGAACAAGGTATGGTGGTTCAATTTACTGACCATCAACTACCTTTTTAATGAAATTGATTGCAGATTTGTGATTCTTTGTTTGATTTTGTATTTTACCGGCCGACCATGCTATCACGTTTTTTAAGTTATATATGTAAAACACTCATTTATTGATACTAATAAAGTAATAATTGAAGAGTGCATAGCTAATAAAAGAACCGTTTCACACTGTAAAATGGTTTCAGAACACATTTTGGCCTACTTTTTGTTTCTCAATTGTATGATTTTTGTTTTCTGCAGAAGATGAAACACAAGTTAATTGTTTCAACACAAGATTTTGAATTGTAGAACTCGTTTTATGTTTTAACGTTTTAACAAATCGAGTCAAATCTCCATTAACTAACATAACGTTTTGTTGAATAGCTTACCACTGATCTGGGATGTGTATTGTTCCAAACCCAAGGCTATTTTGAGACGATGGGATTATATTAATCAGTAAACTCCGATATAAGATCGGAAGACACCACATTTGCAATTTTCTCTAGACACACATCGACCCGTGGTGTGGTATGTAAAGCTTTAGTAAAGCTTTATGGAGTAAAAAATTCAAAAAAAAAAAAAGTATACAAAATAAAATGAAGAGTAGTTCGTTGCATGTCAATAGGTCAGCTATAATGAAACGTAATTAACGCTCTGACTAATTTAACCAATAAATAATTCAATCATGCAACTACCTGGCCTTACTAAATTAAGTCAAATCTCAACCAAATAACTTAATTAGAATACTAATTACTCCGTACATCATAATTTCAAATTGTGATAGGGATGACTTCTTGGGCTCTAAGGGTGGCCACTGATCCTAAATCCATAATTTGACATTTCTACCAAATCAAATCAATTTTAGACTCTTTATTACACATTTATATAAAACGGTTTTTATTGTAGAACTACCCAATTATATTGAGTCCGTACTAAATAGTTACGGAGTATGTTATAAGTGAGTTTGCTGTTTTATTTGAATAGTCTGATGTTTTGTGACCTATATTTAAATAGGTCAGTCATTAATCATTGTCCTAAAGTATGATGTTACGGAAAGAAAATTGGATCCTGCATAAACACACCGCACGTATCTTCTTATATCGGGTCACCTTTTATTGAACTCGTATAATTGTAAAACTTCTTATAGAAAATAAGTTTCTCTCAATTCGTATAAGCGAAAAATTTCAATTCACAAACCAAAAAAAACAATTAAATCAAGTTTTTTTATGTTTGTTCAACTAATCGAATTACTAATTAAAATCAATTCGTATATGAGACGGTCTCTAATTAAACTCGGTGCCCAATCCTTTTTAGTGACGTTAACCCATGGAAAGTGGATGGAAAGTGCAAGTCGTGTTTAACAGTACTTAAACTACACAAATCCCAGCCATCCTTAAAAACCCATCCCTTCTACGTTTAGATAGAGAAAGCTCGAAGATTCATCGACAATGGCGGAAACTTCGAAGCGGTTCATTTACGAGATCGAACCGGCCAAGCCTGAAATCGACGGTAAACCGTCGGTGGGACCGGTTTTCCGTAGTATTTTCGCTAAAGACGGTTTTCCTCCGCCTCCTAATGGCATGGACACTTGTTGGGACATCTTTCGGTCTATTTCTCTCTCTTCTTTTTCAAGTTTTCTGCTTTTTTGGTTGAATTTTACCTTTTCTGTTATTCGCGAAGTTGACTTTGATTGTGATTGATTGAGCGATTGCGAAATCGAGGTAGTTCGCAGCGTTAATCTTAAGTGTACGATAATAGTGGTGGAGTCAGGATTTGATATTTTAAGGCTAATATATAAATTGAAAGTTTTAGTGATTCGATGTTTTGAAGGTTAATAGTAATTCTTTACGTTTTTATTCTTTTGTGAGAGTATTTTAATAAAAGGTAAATATGTTGTTGAGTAAGAGAGTGATTTTTTTTTTAAAATATCGGATTTTAAATTGTTTAGGTGTTGAAAGTCATTTTGTTTCGTCACTGCTGATAATTTGGACGGAGTTTACTACGTATACACCCTACAATGTGGAATAATTTTAATTTTATTTTTAAAATTACGGTTTTGAATCAAGATTTATAGTTCAATTTGATACAACTCGAGTAAATTTATTTGTGTATAATGATGTACCCGTACGTAACTTTTATATAGAATGTGTCGAAAATTTGGTTGGTTTTGTTTCTGTATAAGTTCCTGATTAATGTGCTGGTGTTACAGATTTATTAATTAGTTTGAAGTTAGTTGAGTTCTGAATTATTTGGATGTTGTGCTGTTTGTGAATTAATTTGGAGTAGTCCTCCAACAAAGTCTACTAAAGGCTCCTGCTTTTAAAGTTTTATAGAAAGAGTGGTTACTGGTTAGGTAAATGTTTTCGGGCATATGCTTGCTAAAATATCATCAGCTGTATCTATCATTTATTGCAGTTAGATCCATATTCCACGCTATTGACCATCTCTTTATAAAAGTCTCCTTCTGTTATTGGATATTGTTTGTAAGCAGCATTAATGTTTATACGATATACGCAGTAGTAGTAGTTGTGTAAAATGCTAGGTAGGCCGGTATATGTCCGCGAGTTAAGACCTGAATACTTGAATACTAGTCAATTAAGCATTATGTAATATATTTGGCAGGCTGCGGAATTGTACTTTATGCAAGACATTAAAGGTCGTGTTACATATTCCATAGTCTGTGATTGAGTTAAGAATCTGCTACATGATACAAGCCAACGTTGATATTTGGTAGGCAGGAATTTAGTTTAAGACTTGAATACAAAATACTCCTTTCAAGTCAATTATGCATTCTGTAAAGTGTTTAGATGAATGGGAATGGATTGAGTAATGACCTGAATACGTCCTTGGTTATATTTCAATTCATGCATAATAGCCCTGTATGAGCCCCTGGCTTAATTCCAAATCTGTGGACTAATAATGGGTTGCTAAAACAACAGGACTTACATCATGGCTAAGCATGCCTACCAATTAGCCCTTAGTCTGATGTATATAGCGAAAAGTGTGCCTTGTTAATTTGTACACGATCTATCTATTAGGAGTACATTACTGAGTACATACTTCCATTTTAAATGTTGTACTGGTGGACATGCCATGTTAAACATTGACCACTTTAAGAATTAGTGAAACTCTTCTATCAGTTATGTACATTGTTCCCTGTGGATCCTTGAGCTTATCTGATCATTGTCATGGAATTACTAGTAAATGGGGCCAATGGGGGAACCAAGGAGCATAGTTCCTGTGCTAATGGAATCAAAGGCTCACTATTTTTGACTTCTGAATACATTGGAATAAAAAACAATTACACACTAATCTATATACACTTCACATATATTTCTAAACTAGCAGTTACTCTACTTTCCTCCCCATTTTCATTTTAGCCCATTTGGACAAAACCTAGTCAGTCAGCATCAAAATAAGTGACGAGCTAATGAAGTAACAAATGGATCTCACTAAATTGGTTGCACTTCTTTAAATTCTGAAATAGTTGATGCAATTAGTAACGTGAATTTTTCATATTATCATTCCGAGTCATCCGGAAATAGCCTCTTTGTATAGTTAATACAGGGTTAGGCTTGTGTACATCCGACCTCACTTTACCTCGCCATTTGGCCAAAGCCCTTGAGACACTGAGGTAATGTTGTTATTATAGAGCTAGGAAAAGTGGCGAACAGCATCTTGTTTTACTTATTTAGGCCGTGCCTTACAGCTCCTTCAATGCCTCTTCCGCTGTTTTCGTCCTGTCCTTTTAGGTGCAACTGCACCTAGTGAAGTATTAGGTTTTAGCCTCCTAGACACATCTTGACTGCACTTTTGTGTAATTGAGTCTGAATTTCTGGTTGCACAGATTGTATGATTCTGTGCCAGCATATTTAAACTTGACCCCTTCAATTTTCTTTATCAGATAGGAGCTCTATATAATGAAACTAATTACTATGTTTATTGTGCAGTTTGTCTGCGGAGAAATTCCCTGACAATCCGATGCTTGGTCGCCGTGAGGTTGTGGATGGGAAGGTACATGACTGTAGCTTACCTTATAAGTTATATTTGTTTATATGATGTGCCAAGCTTCACACTTGCTTCTCTGTGACTGCAGGCTGGTGAATATGTTTGGCTTACTTACAAAGAGGTTTTTGATACTGTAATCAAAGTAGGAAACTCTATTCGTCATTGTGGTGTTAATGAGGTAATGTCTTTAAGAGTTTACCTGTTAAAAGTCTTCTATGTTTTGAGATTTCTCAAGCTTTCTGTGTGCAACTGTGTATGTTTGCATGCTTCCATCTTTTTACTGATAGGTGACAAGATAGACAACCTTCAGCCGTTTTATAATTTTGTGGATTATATTTTTTAACTGAATAAAACCTATGGGAAGTGACCTGTGTGATGTTAGACCTATGGCCTATGAAAATCCTAATGGTAGCTCAATTTGAATTTCATTTGTCCAACAGGAGACTTTAACTTTCAGATATTCTGAATTTAATACATTTCTATTCTTTCGATATTCCTTTTAAGCCCCCCCATCCACTCCTCCCAAATTGCAGAATTTAGTTTTAGCTTGCGCTATAATATGTATGTTACTGACAGGGAGGGCGTTGCGGTATCTATGGAGCAAATTGTGCAGAATGGGTGATCAGCATGGAGGTATCTTCGTAATCTTCTTCTTCCTCTTATTCCCCTATATACATTTATTTATTTGGTGTTTGCGGAAATCTGGATGACATTTTCATGCCCCCTCTGTACATAATATTAGTTTTACTTTTTGTGTATCATAACGTCTCGGGATTTTCTCTCTTTTTCCATCGTGGCTTCACAATTTGACCTGTTGCACTTGTCGTTCTCTATTTGTTGCCTTGAAATGAATGGATAATTCATCTCTGAACATTCTTTACTGTTTATAATCTAACAATAGATCAATTTTACAGGCGTGCAATGCCCATGGCCTCTACTGTGTCCCATTGTACGACACACTTGGTACGTTTGTCCCCCTCTTGTTGACCTTGATGCTGCACATTGATTCACACAGTTGTATTCTCCCGACCGGGTTCTCATCTATATTCATAATGCAGGGGCTGGTGCTGTGGAATTTATTATTTCCCATGCAGAAGTAACAATTGCATTTGTTGAAGAAAAAAAGCTCCCTGAGGTGGGCCTTATGTCCTGTCCTGCTCTTTTCTTGCTTGAATTCAATATCTAATACTATTGTATATTGTTATTTTTCTGTTTACCTATGAGAACCTCATTGTATCTATATTGGCTAAATAACAAGGACTTGCTTCAGTTGCTTTTGTTTTCTAAGATTTGATGCAAACATGCAACTCTTTGATTGATGTGAATTTTAATATGTTGCTTACTTGTGGTTTCAGCTTCTCAAAACTCTGCAAAACACTTCAAAATACTTGAAAAGTAAGTGTCTTCTGTTTATCTGTGATTTATATTTGTAGCTCATATAACATTCTCTGTTGCTGATTGGACTGTATGATGGTTTATGTACAGCTTTGGTGAGCTTTGGCAAGGTATCCTCTGAACAGAAAGAGGAAGTTGAAAAATATGGTCTGCAGATATATGATTGGAATGACTTTTTGCAACTGGTATGTTCAACGTTGATTCATTTCCGGTGTCAATTTTATGTCTTTTTCATACCTTCAGTAGTCTTTATCCTCTGGTAATTTTCTTCATATTATTCAATACAGGTCTTTTATTGTAATACAAAAAACATTCATGGCTTAAGAACTTCTGTTGTGTAAAGGCTTTTGCTAAATTAGTAAGGATTTAATGACTAAGGTCAATTCACTGCACCAAGTTATAGCTAGTTACATACGAGGCTTCATGTACTTGTAAATTATTCAGTTATGGGTGGTTAAGGATGTATCTGTTGTTTTCTATTGCCTGCATGTGTGTTCGATAATTTTTTTGATCTCATTAGTACTTGGTTTAGTTGGCTCACTGAATAACTATCCACACTTCTTGTATTGTGAAGAAACAGTCAGTTGACACAAATGAAACTCAATTTACATTATTGGTCATCTGTGGATAGTATCTTTCTGTTTCAATACATGAGTTGCTTTATATATCGACCCCCTTACCTTGTCATGGACGTGGAGCCTTTGAAACAATGGGGTAGTGTTGTTGTGGTTGTTGTAGGGTCTTTAAGGTGTCTTGCTGTAGTCGTTCTGTACGATGGCCTTGCTATTGTTGTCCACTTTTTCATTTGACTGTTTGTATTCCAGGCAGGTGATACACAGTATGAATTGGTTAAGAAGGACAAAACCGACATTTGCACAATAATGTATACTAGTGGAACAACTGGTGACCCGAAGGGTGTCCTGATATCAAATGAAAGCATTACCACCATGATAGCTGGTGTTATTAGCTTCCTTGAGAATGCCAAGGAAAAGGTGATTTGAATACAATTCGCTGGCATCATAGTCATCAAGTAGGTCTTAATATTACATATTGATTTCTGACTTCTGAAAACATCTTGCAGTTGGAGGTGAATGATGTATATCTGTCTTACTTGCCTCTGGCTCATATATTTGATCGTGTTATTGAGGAGGCCTTTATTTCACATGGTGCGAAAATAGGGTTTTGGAGAGGGGTGAGTGACTGCACATTTTCTTTTTTTAAAGTGATCATCACATGTAGTGGCTTGTTGTTTTGTCTATCCGGAGGATAGTATCTAAGTGCAACTGTTCTTTTCTCTGACTTCCAGGATATCAAATTGTTGCTTGACGATATTGCAGTATTGAAACCAACTGTATTTTGCGCTGTTCCACGTGTATTGGATAGAATTTATTCAGGTACATTATTTTGCTGACTGAGATGTTTATTACCATAATTTACCTGCCATTCCTTGATTAGAGAAGACATTCGTTCTCAAAGTTTAAGCAGCTTTTGTATTAATCATGAACTATTGTATTTAATTCACTCCATTTCTCTGAATTAGCCTCATGGTTGAGAATCCTCCCACAAAATAGCAATGGAGACATTTCAAGTGAAAATCCATGGTTATCGGATTCGCTATGAATTCGTCCTTACCGATTCGCGATTTGCTCTTATAGAATATGTGTCATATGTATTTTCAGTAAGCAACATGATAGAATTCGCTTAACGATTCGCGATTTGTAGGGTACCGAGCGAATCCGGTAACCATGAGTGAAATGGAGAGCACAAATTTTATCAGGGGTTTGTTAATGAATTAGTCATTTTCGCAAATGTTTATTTACCGTTTCACTCTCAGGATTGCAAGAGAAACTCCGTGCTGGGGGTATGCTGAAACGTGCACTTTTTGGCTTTGCTTACTCACGGTAAGCACCTTTAAAATAAAAAGTTTGAATGCCTTTTCGTTAGGACAGAGCGCCTTTTTTGTCCACCTTCTAAGTCATATTTAAAATGGGTTTTGAATTTGAGTTTGCTGATACACGTCTTGATTGGCTGATTTAGTTTAGTGTACCTTGCTGCTATTCTTTAGTTTTGGATTATGATGCAACTTTTACTTTGGGTCATTCGGAAACAACTTCTTGCTAACACAACATCTGATACCGCCCAGTGTGCAATTTGCGGGACCCCTTGATGTACTGGGCTAAAGTAGCATTCTCTGATGCAATTACACAATTTTTATATCGAGTCATTCTGCAAAAGCCTTTTGGTGTTGTTAACATAGGGGTATGGTTGTGAACATCAACCCTTCTTACCTCGCTTTAGGTACACCGTGGCAATATTGTTCTACACTGATTTTAACTGTTTGGGTTTTTGATAACAACTGTATTTATGATGTTCAGGAAATTCAATAATATGAAGAAGGGATCCAAGCATTCAGACGCAGCTCCTATGTTTGACAAGATTGTTTTCAACAAAGTATGAACTATATCCAATTATTGGCCACTATCCTATAACATTACTTTATTTACTCTTCTCTATTATTCTTTTAGTGGTTGCTAGACGTGGTCTTCATGTTGCTGCTTCTCTGTTATTTTCCTTAAAAAGTGTGTGCATCTCTTCTCAATTGTATTTTTTTATTCTCAGGTGAAGGAAGCTTTGGGTGGAAAAGTGAGGCTAATACTATCTGGAGCAGCTCCACTTGCTACTCATGTAGAAACATTTCTGCGTGTGGTTGCATGCTGTTATGTTTTACAAGGATATGGTATACTTATTCTTAACATTAGCATTGAGTATTGTAACTCTTTTCTGTACTCTTTACTAAAAATCACTGAAAGACAGTAAGCAGAACGAAGAATTTAAGACTCCTATACAAGATTTTGGGGGTAAACTTATTTCACGGAACTCAAATAAAGTACCAAATGGATAGCTATTTTCGAGCTTTCAAGTGGCATCGTTTTGTGTTATACTCTCTTTAATCTTTTAATGTGCCACCAGTTTTCCCTTCCTTTTACATCTAGACTCTTTTCGTACTTTTCTATTTCCAAATTATTCCTGTCCTTTCGACTCACTGCCTCTTTACTTATTTATTTGTTTATTTATTCACTTTTTATTTGGGGGTGGAAGGTAGTCATTACTTCGCTTTATAAAAGTGAAATTTTCCATCACCAAAGGCATTTGCTCACATTAGGAAACCTACTATTTAGTTTGTCAAGAACCCCAAGACTAACCTAGTCTAAACCGTTTGATTTTTGTTATGCCACCTGTAATAGTACAAAGGTAAAACATTAGTCCATAAACATGGAGATTACATAGACTTTTTAATGAACACACAGATACATCGCTAATGTGGGATATATGTTTGAAGTTTTAAATCCGATAATCTATGTGCAGGTTTGACTGAAACCTGTGCGGGAACGTTTGTTTCTTTACCAAATGAGCTTCAGATGCTTGGTACAGTGGGGCCTCCAGTGCCAAATGTGGATGTATGCCTTGAATCAGTACCTGAAATGGGATATGATGCCCTCTCCAGCGTACCTCGTGGAGAAGTTTGTGTACGGGGGAAAACCCTCTTCTCAGGCTATCACAAGCGTGAAGATCTCACCAAGGAAGTTATGGTTGATGGATGGTTTCACACAGGTTTTTAGTCTTTTTCTAATTGTCTAAGCTTTACTTGATTACACATTATTTTGTAGCACAACTTGCTAATTAATTGTTCGTATAGGTGATGTTGGCGAGTGGCAACCAGATGGAAGCCTGAAAATTATTGATCGTAAAAAGAACATATTTAAGCTTTCACAAGGAGAGTATGTTGCAGTCGAAAACTTGGAGAACATCTTTGGCCTTTGCTCCGCCATTGATGCGGTATGTTTTTTGCATGAAAATATTCTTTTCATACTGGGAGTCTGAGAAGGGGGATGGGGATAAGTGTTGTCTACTTGTTTGTTGCTTGGTGTTTCAACCTGGCCTTTTCTGATGGGAGAGGCTTCGTTTTCATCTAGAAATTTCGAGATTCTTTCTAATTTATTCCTTTTCCAACAAGGGTGTGTCTTATGGTTGTGAAAAGATGTAATCACAGCAAGGGGGTAGTGGGCATAAACATGTTAAAAGTCTCCATTTCTGTTCATTAGTGTATTATGCCCTTCATCTCATTTATATTGTCCCCATGTGTCTTTGTTCATCAATCAAATTTCAACTTTGATCAATATTATAATTTGAAAAGATTTGTCATGATAAATCAAACGCGATAAAATTTTCAGTTTACAGTCACAAACATTTGGAAAAATTATTTGTCAAAGTTGACTTTGAACGACCACTTGAGTCTAATGGGGACAGTAAATTGGGATGGGAGTAGTATTGTTTGGTTATTATGGCTGTGCGTGCTTGTACTGATGTCTCTTTCAATTTCAGGTATGGGTATATGGGAATAGTTTTCAATCATATCTCGTTGCGGTTGCTAATCCTAACAAGGGTGCACTTGAACGGTGGGCGGAAGCAAATGATATCCACGAGGATTTCGATTCTCTTTGTGTCAACCCTAAGGCCAAGGAATACATACTTGGAGAGCTATCAAAGATTGGAAAAGAGAAAAAGGTGCCATCGACTGTTTCTTCCTTTTCCCCGTTGCTTGTTTGCCTGTTTGTAGGAATATTTGTGTTATGACATGTATATTGATCTCTACAGCTGAAAGGTTTTGAGATTATCAAAGCTATTCATTTGGATCCAGTTCCCTTTGATATGGAGCGCGACCTTCTCACCCCAACCTATAAGAAAAAGAGGCCCCAAATGCTCAAATATTATCAGGTACCGTCTTCCCTTCCCCCTTAACATAACACCACCCACTCCCCAACAAATGGTAGATCCACATTAAAGTACATTGGTCTGATGACTTTAGGAAATAAATTTTGTGTGTAATTTGCCCATCTTTTTGTTAAAAAAAACTATTGAACTCCATGATCTATACTTATAACCAAAATTTCTGTGTCTACCAATGCCCCATGAAAAGCGAAGGGACCTTTGTTCTATTATTTTGCGAGCGAACATGACAATAGTTCTGAAACTTATAACACAAAAAATAATGATAGATCAAAGTTTCAGGGAAGCAGTTTATTTAACTTGTATTTTTGAGCAACACAATTACGTTGCATTGTGGTTAAGACTTTCGAGGAATTTGGCGTTTATAGGCGAAAGGTGTCTAACTTTGAGTTAGTTATTCCTGGTATGTGAGCTGGGTATACGTTCTAAATGGATAAGTTTTGCACTGATATTAATCTTTCGCTTTGCAGAATGTCATTGATGAAATGTACAAGACTGCGAGTTAGCCCAAGCACTTAAACACGATCGTTTCATTCATTTTGCTGCTTCAACTCAATTCTCCTCCCCTATTGACTCTCATTCAATCCTGTACATCCTTTTCCTTTCACTCGAAGAATTTATAGGCGGCCAATCCTAATTATATAACTGTGGATTGGGTGTTGGTTTATTTTTAATAATAATAATAATTTATTTTGTAACGTAACTTAAATTTACCAATTATAGGTTTGGATGACATTTTGCTGTTGGCCAGAGCATTTGTGTTCATTGATTTCCGAGTTCATTGGGTTTGTATCATCATCGTCCGATCACATTTAAGGCTAAAACTTCATAATGAACAGAACATAGCACCTGTTAAAGTCTTAACTTCACTTCAAACATGGTAATACTCGGCCAACATGTTAAAAAAAATATGCTTCTTATTTATTGGACATCTTTATTTTTCATTGTTGACAGGTTTTGATCCAATATCTCATATAGTGAATACAATGTCAGTTACTTTTTCCGTCTTATCCAGTTTTACTATAAGCATTGTACAACCACCAATCGTTAGTTGGCGCAGTGGTAGCATGGGGCTGCTCTTGGTA
>LHUT01000544.1:5856-28715 GCA_001412135.1 Silene latifolia subsp. alba
TTTTGTGTTGTTTTTGTTTTTTTGTTTTTTTTTTTTTTTTTTCTTGTTTTTTTTTTTTTTTTTTTTTTTTTTTTTTTTCAATATAGAGTCTAAAACTCGACCAAGTATGACTTTACATTACAATATGATAAAATAAAAGCAAAGCATCTTCCAAGCTGTTCGTGTTTATATATTAGACCGTCATACAATGCATTTCTCGACCCAATTTTTAGATATTTCAAGAGTATCTACAATTACTAGTATTCTTGAAATATCTAGTAGTATCTAAAAACTCGATCGTGCATATATAGAACAACGTTGTAGTTAGTTCACTACTAGATATTTCAAGAATACTACGGAGTAGTAATTGTAGTTCTCTTCCATTTTGAGATATATATTATGTCTCGCATCTTCTTAATATGAGATGATTTCACAGAAGACTTACAAAATTTCCCGTCGTTAATGATATATAGGGTTCAAGGAGGGGCAAACAGGATGTTGTGGAAGTGGAGATTATCATGGTGACTTTACTTGTCAAAAGAGAGGCAAAAGTTTCTCAGTTTGTAGTAACCCTAACGATTACTTATGGTTTGATGCTGCTCATCCTACCGATATGGCTAACCAGCAATTTTCTCGTGATTTTTGGAGTGGCGATTCCGACGTTGTTTCCCCTCTTAATTTGCAAACTTTATTTGCCTTGTAATTAAATTGACACTCATTTTTACACACCATCTTTACACTCTTAAAGGTTGTACAAGGATGATCATGAGGAGTGTTTAGGTTATTTAATTTTATCATTTATTTTATTTATTTGTGTTACATCGTACATGCATGTTTCGTACACAAAGTCACAAATATAATATACTAGTTTTGTAAGAACTTTAATTAATCTTTTTTTTTTTGTAAGGTTAATTGATAAGTTCAATTAATATACTTGGAGCAGTTGATAGTTATTTCAAGAAATAAGTCTCTTATAACACAATTTTACGATTTTACACAAGGTTCATTATTTCCATGTATGTTGATGTAATCAAATGAAATAGGACTAGTGGGTCAATGCATTACAAGTCAAAGAAAAGTAATGACTTTCTTCGATTGTTTACCCAAAGGATGTCTTAAATCAAGTACTCCGTTTCACATTTCTTATTGTACTCGATCTCCAAATGGTTCAATAGGGCAGTTAGCCAAAAAATTTGTAATAGAATAGTCAATTAAACTCGAGTTTAATAAAGCTTTAGACTAAAATGGTTGACAAGGTTAATCCTCATAAGAATTGGTCACTTCAGCAGCGTGCCCCATAAGATAACTTGCGAAAATTATTAATTTCAAATGTCACTACAAGGAACAGAAGAGATAAAAACCAAAAAAGTGAGTCGCTAATTAACACAAGAAGTCGATATATAGCAGATTCCAAACAAGCAACCAAATTTATTTAAGTTTTGTGATCGGAAATGTGTGATCGTTATTGTATTGTTTTACAAAATTATAATTTGAAGCCAAATTTCACGTAGCTAAATTTGCGACTGAAATATCATTTGCTATTTTGTTAAAATAATTATTCTGATTTTGTTTTTTTAATACTAAAAAGTGTTGATTTTCCTTGTAAAATATATCATACTTCTCTCTACTTTTTCATTATGGAATTACATAAATTAATTTTCACAATTTTGTATTTTGCAATTAAGAATATTAATTTTGAATTGTGATTTGTGAGAGTATATAAGTTGATACAAAAAAATTTATTGATTGTTTGACAATCCTTTATTTCTAGCTAGATCCAAATTTTTCACATCAAAAATGCAAATATACAATGATGCCAAAATCATTGAAATGACTTGGAGAGCATAGTGCAAAATCAACTCAATTCATTTTCAATACTCAATAGTCAATACCCCCACTACTACACCACCCCATAGAGTCATTAGCACAAAAATCGTATAATCGTACCTATTTTATCATATATTATTGTAATTATTTTTATTAATATTTCATATCATAATATATGTATCCATTTATTGTTTTTGTACCATTTTTCTATCAATTTGTATTTAATCTTTTAATAAATTTATTGAGAAACCGTCTTTCAAAACCTACTAAAATCATAAACAAAGACAAGCATATTCTCGTCCAAGTGGAGATTATCACAAGCCATGTAGATGTAGATAAGGATTCCATTAATATACATATATATCTATTGACCTCAAAGTGGACAGGGAAATGACTAATATTATAAGAATACTTGACATAAATGCCAACATGGGACAAACATCCGAATAATTCTAGCAACATGCAGAATCACTACTTACATGTATAGAGGTATGTATTCTAGGCCTACTGTATGATTATTCCTGACTTTCCATAGCCAGCTTTTTACATGTTATTATGTCCAGGATCCCCAAACTTTGGATCTCATCACAAGTCATAAGTTGTCCAATCATTTAGGTGTCCAATGTGAAAATGCGGATAATGACGGTCTTAAACGGTGAAACGGTCTTTCATTCATGAAAATCCTTTTACATAAAAGGTTGTAGTAGTGTGAGATATCATCTCACATACTAATTACACTATTTGTAAGACTCTATTTTGCAATAATAAATGAGTATTTACCTAATAAAAAGGCCGTCTTATCATGCAAGACAGTCTTTGTAATTGTTGATATTATTATAGACTCATTTTACCTATTGGTCACTTGTCGATTTGGAGCCACATAGAATATAGGTTTCTTTTTGAGTTGAAAAGTTATTCTTAGCGATGTATCATGATATGTGTCACGTTTTAGGTGGTTCATAGTACATTTCGAGGTTCAGTTGAAGTTTTGTCCATTTTCTTTTACTTTTTCGGGGAAATTTTTAAGTTAAATCTACTAATGTTTCAATTGTGATTGTAATCAAGGTTATGCATAATTCTTGTATACTCTTTTATTTGCTTCTAGAGAGGCTCATATCGGACTAATTCTATTATATATCTTCTATTTTTTTCAACCAGTTGCATTATAGTTAAGGACTTAAGGTACCGAAATCCTTTAAATAAACGGAGTGTTTGACATCAACTTACCATCTTTCCCCGATTTCCGAGAATTCAACCAAACATAATTCAATTATCGAAATCAAATGAGATATATAATTAAAAAAGATGAAAATTAAAATTGCAAAATACAATTCCGTCATTTTAAGGAAAAATCTTGCTTGAATGTCTCTCACCTTCTACTATTCTTTCGCAATCATTGAAGAATCGTTAAGAAAAGTCAACTCCAAACAAAAAAAACATGCTTTTGTCTGATTTAATATCACACCGTATGAAAGTAGCGTAAAATCGTCGGCATCACAAATTGCCGGCCAATGTAGTTACAGAGTAAAATATTTGCCGTCACTCGCAAAATATAGAATTTGACTGTAACACAAACACAAAGGTGAATATTGTGTAGATCAATGTTGATAAGCTAACCTAATAACATTATAACAACCAAAATCTTACTGTATCATTTATCCTCCCAATTTATCTCAATTCATTTCCTACCGCCTTTTATGGGGTGTAACCGAGTCGATTTAAGGTGGGCTCGAAATCAGTTCGGACATTTGAGCTCGAATACAGCTCGGAAATTTGAGCGCGAGCTGGAAATCAGCTCGGAACTCTCTAAGGTTAAAAAGTTAAAGCTCGGAATCAACTCAAGCTCAATTAAATCGTTATTTTTTTAGTCACTTTTAAAATCAAATTAAAAACAGATATATTTTAAGATAAATGCAATCATAAATATAATAATAATTGCTAAAAGAACATTGATTAAGAACAAAAAGTTGCAAAATATTAAAATTGAATAATAATAATTTTTTTTTTTTTTTAAAAAAAAAAAAACCTACATGAGTTTCTAATACAAGCTCCGCTAAATCCAGAATTGACTCGCATTTAATCAAAACTCGGCTCAAAATCTATCAAACTATAACTGAGTTAATTCCGACGACTCTACAAATGAGCTCAAACCATGGCTAGCCCTAAGCCCCTAACCTCTTTACCTCTTGACTCCTTGTGTTTTGTATTGAAGTAGTCTTCTACTACATACAAAAGTATTTGAGGTAACAAAGCGTTTTGCTTGTGACGGGTTAATTCCGTCATAAGCTGAAGACCTCTCACAAAAAGGAAGAGAGGATAAGGTGGGGCACCTCATGTACTTTCCCAATTATCTTTCATGGATATTTTATAAGAGGAAATAGTATCCGTCACAAGTGTGACGGATATCACCGCCTTCAATGAGATTTTGTGTTGAGGTAAAGACCAAGTAGTCGCCAAACTCCTCCTCCAATCAACTCAACTCCCCTTTTTTGTCTTTCTTTTCACCTCTCTTCTCTTTTCCTCCACTTTCTCTCCCCAATCATTTCATTTATCTATGTGTACCGTCCCTGATTATCTCCGCTCCGTATCATAAATATAATAAGACGGTCTTACGCAGTGTTACCGTAAAACGGCCCTTTTACCGTTCTCATATAAATACCCTCCTCACTTTCTCTCTCCTCTCCCCCAAAAAAATCTCCCTTTTTTTAAAAAATTATCCCCGACTTTTCGATTTAATTCTATTTTTCATTCTTAATTTAATTTACTTATTTATTCAAAACAATTCTGTAATTTTGATTAATTTTATTAATTTGATTGAATTAAGCAGCTAATTGAGTTGGTTAATTGTTTGTTATAGTTCGTTATTAATCGTTGTATGGTGAATTGAGTTGACTCGGGCCAAACTCGGCTCGAGATTGCGGCCATGGGATCAGAAAGCATAAGCGGCAGCAGTAATCATGGCGAATCGTCGAAGCGCGAGAATAATGAGGTTTTGAATGATGATTTTAATGGCGAACAGCGTGATCAACCTCCTCCTTCGTATTATCTCGCTAAATTCAAACTTTATGAAACGCGCTCGGTATATCTCTTATTCTTTATGCTATTTGAATTGCTTTGCTTATTAATGTCGAATTTGTTATTGTATTTGTTGTGATTATTCGCTGCGAATTTGTGTGATTGATTTGGAGTATGTTTTGTTGAATTTGTTATTGTATTTGTGTTATTGATTTGGAGTAATAGTCGTTGCGATTATCATTGCGAATTTGTGTGTCTCGTTGAATTTGTTATTGTATTTGTTGGGATTATCCGTTGCGAACTTATGTCATTGATTTGGAGTAATAGTCCTTGTTGCAATTATCATTGCGAATTTGTGTGTATTGTTGAATTTGTTATTGTATTTGTTGTGAATTTTCAATTGCGAATTTGTGTGATTGATTTGTAGTAATAGTCTTGTCGAACTCGTTATTGTATTTGCTGTGATTATTCATTGCGAATTTGTGTTATTGATTTGAATTGTAATTGTTGTGATTATTCATTTCGGAGTTGTGTGATTTATTTGGATTAATAGTCTTGTTGAATGTGTTATTGTATTTGTTGTGATTATTCATTGCGAAGTTGTGTGATTGATTAGGAGTAAATTGTCTTGTTGAAAATTAGGATTTACTCGTATAATTGAATTTGGTTGGAAGCTTCCTTTTTTTGCAATTGGGGGGGCGTCACAGTCTTATTATGAGCAATTGCGATAGATCTTGGCTGTTGATTGAGTTGGTCGAATCCGTGTGCTGTTTCATTGTACTTTGATGATGAGAATCTGAAATAGTATGTGCTTACTGTAGTTGTCAACTCTCTTGAAATTTGTAAACGATAATATTAATCAATAAATAATTTTGATGCTTCTGAGTTTTTTATTCATCTCGGATTTTGCATGGTTATTTTTGTGATTGTCATAGAATACCTATATCAATTTAAGCAAAGTTGGCTTGAAAATGAAATTTTTGAACATAATAGTTTGTCTGTCATTCAAGTATTCAAATTTGTTTTGCTGTTCCATTATAATTAGGGGAACTGTGAATACATTTAATTGTGATGTGTTGTAATTATTATTATACTAGCAAATCATTTTTTCAATAGTCTAATTGATAATGTGGACTTCAAAGTGAAAATTCTCGCTTTGCCCGATACAAGTATGATCATATTGCAATACTTCAAACTGAATTTTTTATGTTTTTAAGTCAGTTCTTTATCTTATGCTTTATTTTCTACGGTTCAGTACTTCTACATGGTTGGAAGAGACAAAAGCAAAAGGTTTTGGAGAGTGCTTAAGATTGATAGATTAGAGTCATCTGATCTCGATATTTGCGAAGACCCAACAGTGTACTCAGATTCAGAGTGTTGTGCATTACTCAAGCGGATACACGAGGGAAATAAGCATACAGGAGGACTTAAATTTGTTAGCGCATGTTATGGAATTGTCGGTAAGTAATGTCTATGGAGTTTTGATTGGGATAGGATGATGTTTCTCATAACTACTAACTATATATGTCTAAACATTCCCATGCAGGTTTTATTAAGTTTTTGGGACCTTACTACATGATCCTTATAACAGAGAGACGCAAAGTAGGCATGCTATGCGGTCATGCAATATATGGTGTTGCCAAGAGCAAAATGATACAAATTCCTCACCCTTCTGTGCGATCCAATTTCGAAAATTCTAAGAATGAAAACAGGTCTTTTGTCTATTTTACATGTAAATGTAAATCTACCTCATACGTGTAAGAGGGTGAATTAACATTCAAAGACCGTATTCTTGTGTATCAATGTTTTATTTTAGCCAATTTGTCTCCCTTTTTCGTTTCAAATATATACGGTGTATATATTTAATTTAATTTTGTTGTTGTCTTTCTAGAAAATTAGTTGTTCTCACTTCAATCGTCCAGTCGTGTTATCGTTTCATGGCTGGAGGCACATTCATCAAACAACTGATCCCTGATTTGTACTGTGATTTGGTATTATCATTTGCATTCTGTTGTTGAACACCCTCGAGAAGTTGTTATTGCATCTGTCTTATTTCTAGACCATTACGTGCTATTTTCTGCAAATTCAAAGTGACTTTGGCAATTTCCATTGGTGTTTAATTTCCGCTGATTTTTGATCTAGGATGTAACTTATATATTGGTAAGAACTGTTGCCAGAGTCTACATGGAGAATTTATCTCTATTTATTTTCAGTACTGCTGTTTATAGTAAATTGGTGATGTTGATTATACTTTAGTTCTTGTTCATTGATCTCTTGTTTTATATCCTCTAATGCTTTTGTTGATTTAAATGTATTTATCTGCTTTGCCTTTTTTTCTTTTGTCGCTGAATTTGTTAGATACAAAAAGCTCCTAGGCACCGTGGACGTTACAAAAGACTTCTATTTCAGCTACTCCTACCATATCATGCAGAGCTTGCAAAAAAATCTGTGTGATGATGAGTCAAAACTTGTCCCATATGAGACGATGTTTGTCTGGAATGCGTATCTGACTCGTGGAGTTCGAAGTCATCTTGGAAATACTCTTTGGACGGTTGCTTTGATTCACGGCTTCTTTAAACAGGTATGACCGTAGTTTTATAATTTTACCATATTATAAAGCGCTTTTATGATATTTAGCTGATGTTGAAATGTGCAGTGTTTGGTCTCTGTGAACAACAATCTCTTTTTTGTTTACATGGATGGACTATTACAAAAATAGTATGTTGTAGATATTTTATTTGGTTTTACCTTGATTGATTTCAAGGGTTTTTTTTATTTCTGTTTTTTCACTTTCATTGCTCGTCAGACTACTTGTCTTGAATGGGTGACATTATCACTTTTAGATTTGGGCAGTGTTAGATTGCTTAGCGAACTCAATTCTTTCGTTGGTGTTTGGCAAATCCTAATTTGGGTCATTTTGATTTCATCAGGTTCTAATCTTGGTTGTTTGTCTCTGTAGATCAAATTTGCAGAATGTGGACGGACAGTTAATGTGACCCTTATAGCCAGAAGATCGCGGCATTACGCAGGAACCAGGTAATAATCTACTTTGAAACTTTCCAAGTGCTCTGACCGACCGAAATATTTCTTTTGTACAACTGTACGATGTTGATTTCACACAACATATATTTGTTTCTCATTTTTTACTCACGAGAATTGATTCCCTTGAATGTCTTTCTTGTCTTTTTATTGGCAGGTATCTAAAAAGAGGTATTAACGAAAAAGGTCGAGCAGCAAATGATGTCGAGACGGAACAAATCGTCTTTGAAGATGTTGTTGGAGGATGTGTATCGGAAATAAGTTCAGTTGTGCAGATTAGGGGGTCAATCCCACTTCTCTGGTCTCAAGAGACTTCAAGACTGAGTATTAAACCAGGCATCACATGTAAGCTAATGTCAAATATCTCTATTGTCTAACGACTAACATCTGTGATTCTTTTACTAACTTATTTTTCTTGTAACACAGTGAAGGAGGACCCCAACTATGAGGCAACTCGAAAGCATTTTAATAATCTTGTGGATAGATATGGAAATCCAATTTTTATATTAAACTTAATTAAGGTATGCTATACGCCTTTGCTTGAAATTGTTATGTTTTACATGTATCCCCAGTTTAGAATATTATGCAGAGATTGAGGTGTTCATAATTCATCACAGACAAAGGAGAAAAGGCCTCGTGAGTCCGTTCTCCATGCGGAGTTTACGAAGGCGGTTGCCACAATCAACAGAGGATTGGACAAGGAAAACCGCTTGAGGCTTCGGACAGTGGATCTCACAAGACTGTATAACCTGTAAGATCATGTGCCAGTTGTGTATTTGCTGTTTATCTTCTGCCCTGCAAGTGGCGCATAACATTACCTGAGGTATGAATAATGGCTCTAAGTCCAAAGTGCAACTTATTTCAGGAAAGGACCTAAGGTATTGATGCTCCTTAGCAAGGTGGCTGGAAACGTATTGGCACAAACTGGGTTTTTTTATTCTGCACTGCCTCCTGTTATGGATTCTAAAATGTCATTGAGTTTGTCCCGTAGCATCACAGAACCTGAGGATGTCAATGAATACTCCCTGTCGGGGACTATGAGACTTCAAAGTGGTGTCTTGAGGACTAATTGCATTGACTGTTTGGATCGCACAAATGTGGCCCAATATTCATTTGGCTTGGTTGCTCTAGATCATCAGTTACGTGCCATTGGAATAAATCCTACCACAAAAGAAGATCCTTATGACGGTTATGGGAAAAAGTTGATGGGGCTCTATGAGGCTATGGGAGATACGCTTGCTTTTCAGTATGGTGGTTCCGCGGCACATAATAAGGTAATGTCTCGTATATGAGGCTATGGGAGATACGCTATTACGCTTGCTTTTGAGTATGGAGTAGCATTTATGATACTACACTTGTTTAATGTGCATATGTTTTAGAACTTGTCAAATTTACATTTAGCATTGTTTTTATCTTCTTTTTTGACATTTTCAAGTGAATTGTTACTTGACTTATGTCTGATCTGTTGTACTCGTATTCCGTCATATTAACAGATATTCTCAGAGCGGAAAGGTCAATGGAAAGCAGCAACTCATTCTCAAGAATTTTTCAGGACTGTACAGCGGTACTTGAGCAATGTATACATGGATCCTGAAAAGCAAGATGCCATTAATTTGTGAGTTAGTTTCAGATAGCATTTTTTCTTGTTTAGTCCGTTAAGTTGTTTTCCGCAGAAGAAATTATGAAATATGTTTCCATATTTCACATTGTTTCATCTACACATACTTCTCAAAGATGTTAATAATTAACCAATCTATCCAAAAATGTGGGTGTAGGTTCTTGGGACATTTTCAGCCTGAGGTTGGTAAGCCAGCATTGTGGGAACTTGATTCGGATCAACACTACAATATTGGGAGACTTACCCCATCCTTCTCGGATATAATTGGCAGGTAAAGTATGAATCTTTGATATCAGCTGATGACACACATGGGTTATAATTTAGTAGCATTTTATGTTAGAAGTCATCTTATCTGATACAATTATCTAACATGGGAGTCTCGTTTAGACTTTTAAGGTTTTTATTTGGTAGAGAAAGAAGATATCAGTGTGGTGTAAGCTTCAACAAATTATTTTAGATGGCTAACTGCGCAGGTTGTGCTTCTTTTTAATGCGAACTAGGCACTTGGTAATGTTGTATATGCAGCTTGGTTTCAAACAGGAGACTGGCTTGAATTTATCCTAAACCCGCTATGTAAATTTCAAATGACTATTACACTCTAGCTGAGACTCTAACAGTTCTTTGCCAGTAGTTTCACCTTTTCTGAGACAGCCTAATTGACTATTTATCTCATGTACATTGGATGCAAGATTATTGACATGAGTAAATTACATTCACGAAGTTCCAAATCTCATGGTTTTAAGAATCACAAGTGAATAGAGCTTTGCTAAGATAATTAATTGTTCAAAGTTGCATTTAGTGCACGTTATATTCTGATGACACGATAACAATTTTGATGATATGATTGGAAATCAGCAGTACACACACTTAATCTTTTTCCAAAACTTTTACTCTAGGTCATCCCTTACGAGGTCACTGTCGGATGGAGTTCTTGTTTATGAAAGTGGTTCACCTTCAACATCTGCTGATGTAAGAGAAAGCAGTAATTTTCTTCGGACTTTACCTGACCTAAAAGAGGACAAGACAGGCATGTCTGAGTCAACACCTGAAATTTCAACTTGTGAAACATCTGTCTCTGCTTCAAGGTAACTTTTCTTTTCTGGCCGATTTTGCTTTAAAATGAATGTTAGCTCACTTAACTATCTTTTTTTTTTTTTGTCATGCCTGATGCCTTACTCCATTATATTTCTTACATGTCTGTAATATCTGAACTCCATATTGTTGTTAGAGCTGGTCAAATAAAGCAATACTTTCAACGAACTTGGAATGCGCTAGATTGACCTTCTGGTACCGATCTTTTCATTTGAAAAAAATTGTTTGTTAGATACCAGCGTTGTAGATTATTAGTATATCGACTAAGGTAATCTTTTAGAAAAATCATTATTTAGATCGTTTAGCATTAAGTTTGAGAGAACTGACATTACAGTGCACATGGACAAAAAACAATTATAATGTGATCATCTGATCTCCCCGTTGACTTACTATCCTGGCCAATCTTTGTAGGTATACTCCATCGTTGCCTGCACAACAGCTTTTCACGGATATGCCAGAGATCCAATATGTCAAAGGCGAATGTAGTTGTTACATTCAACATGGAGATGAATTCGACTGTACTGACATTCTTGATTTAGACTTAGACTGGATTTCTTCATCAGGATATTCATGTGAAGAGGAAACATACGATAGGTAATCTTTATCTTTCCTTTTGATATGCAGTCTCCCAAATGTCTCAGTCGTTTAGTTTTATGTCAGAGAAGTAAACGCTAAGCTGAGCTGAGCTATAAGCTAAATGCCACATTTTGTCTGACGGTTGATCTGGATATGCATACAGATCCTCACTTATAAACTCACCAACTGGTGGTTCCTTGCATGGAAGCGCTGTGAATAAAACCACAGTTGAGGTTAGTCCTTTGAAATTTTGCTTGGCTGGTTTATGTTCTGTCTCAAAGCATGCAATGCAGTTTTTGTTGACCGATGTTTGGGGCAGTCAAATATTCACCTTAATCACGACAGAGGATGAACATCAAATTTTATTTGGAGTTGATTTGTGATAATGCTGGAATTGTTTTTTTTTTTCCTCTGCCCTAGACTAAGATGGTTTCTTGTGGGAGAACGTTCTAATAGACGGACTAATTTTTCAGGGAAGAACACGAATGGCAGACTTTCCCGATTGCTTTGTGAATTGGGTCGAGAATGGGACAACTTTAGGTTGAAACCCACCTTTAATCGACTATTCATACATGATAGATACATTGATCTCTACCAATTATTGTTTTAACCTCTCCGAAGGACGTGGGTTGTATCATAAATAAATTTCAGAAAGGAAGGAACATTTACTTGACCGTCTAATTTGCTAATTCTTTTTCCGGAAACTCCTGCATGCCCGGCTCAACCAAACTTCCGAAGATATTGATGGTATATAGATTAACTTCAGAAATTGTTCGTCAATGTCATTGTAAATATCTGATTCCATGATTTTGCTAGTCATAGCTCAGTTTGATACGGAATATTGTTTTTCCACACTGGAATTTCTCATTGTTTTGTGCTTTCTGGTTTATGGCATTTTAACGCTTAGGGCATTGTGTTGTTTGGATACCGTTTCTCTTTCTTAGCACTCCGTTCTCCGCTTTACCCACTTGCACTCTGATCTCCATTCTGCTGTGGAACCAACCTAGACTTGCTAACACAAATTCTCATTATAGACTGGAGATATCCGTTTATAGTTATAGACGGGTCAAATATCCACCCACTTTAAGCATAAGACAAACAACAAAGTGCATGGTGGGGCCCAAAAATGTCATCACTTTAAGTATATTTGACCCGTATTTCACTATAGACGGATATATATCCGTCAATACTGAGACTAACTGATTTCCTAATTGAACTGAAATACACGTTTTTCGGGATTTTAAGGTCCCGGTACAAAAATGATCTTAAATTGCACGGATTTTTTCTCGGATCAGACAAAGCGGCCTCACAAAAATTTGAGGAGTAACGGATAACATTTTGATGCTCTCGTTGTGCGATTAACCTGTTTTAGGCAAAAATCGGATACTCGTTGAAATTGTTTTAATACTTGTTATTTTGTGCTGAAATTTAACATGGTAACTCCTGAAGCAAGTCTGGACACGTAAAAAAAAATCGGGAAAGAGATAAACACAACATAGTACGGCCTCCTTAACGGCTCAAATTGAATTGTATATTGAAGTGTAAATACACGATTTTCGGCATTCCAGGATTTCGGAAGAAAAATGTCCGTAAATCGAACAGACGGTTTATAGGGTCAAATAAAGAAGCCTCACAATTTTTGAGAAATAACGAATAACATTTTAGGTTGACGGTGTGCGGTAATTAAGTGATAGTCGGAAATCGTATACTCGTTAAAAATGATTTAATACTCCTATTTATTTGAAGCTGAAAATGAATAATGCAGCTCCTGAAGCAATCCCGGACAGGTCGTAGAAAACCAGAAGTAAAAGAAACACGACCCGAAACGACCTCTCAAACGGCATAAATTGAACTGAAATACACGTTCGGGATTTTAAGGTCCAGGAACAAAAATGTCCTTAAATCGCACGGATGATTTTTCGGTTCAATCAAAGCGGTCTCACAAAATTTGAGGAGCAACGGATGATATTTAGGCTGATGTTGTGCGATTAACTTGTCTTAGGCGAAAATCGGATACTCGTTGAAATTATTTTAATACTTATATTTGGTGCTAAAATTTAACAAGGTAACTCTTGAAGCGACCCTGGACACGTGGTAGAAAAACCGGGAGAGTTAGAAACACGACCTAGTACGGCCTCCTGAACGGCTCAAATTGAACACTATATTGAAGTGTGTATAATACACGGTTCTCGGCATTCCAGGATTCCGAAACAAAAATGTCCGTAAATCGAACAGCGTTTATAGGGTCAGATAAAGTGGCCTCAAAAATTTTAAGAAATAAAAAATAACATTTCATGTTGATGGTGTGCGATAATTAAGTGATAGACAGGAATCGTATACTCGTTAAAAATTGTTTAATACGGAGTATTATTTATTTGGAATTGAAAAAGAATAATGCAACTCCGGAAGTAATCCTGGATGCGAGGTAGAAAACCAGGAGAAAAAAGAACACGACCCAAAACGGCCTCTCGAACGACTCAAATTGAAGTGTAATACACGTTTTTCGGAATTTTAAGGTCCCGGAACAAAAATGTCCTTAAATCACAAAGATGATTTCTCGGGTCAGACAAAGAGGTCTCACCAAATTTGAGGAGCAATAATACATGACATTTTGAGGCTATCGGTGTGCGATAAACTTGTCTCAGGCGGAAATCGGATAGTCGTTGAAATTGGTTTAATATTTGTTATTTGGTGCTGAAATTTAACAAGGTAACCCCTAAAGCAACTCTGGACACGTGGTAGAAAAACCAAGAGAGATAGAAGCACGACCTGGTACGGCCTCATGAACGGCTCAAATTGAACTCTATATTGAAGTGTATAATACACATTTTTCGGCATTCCAAGGTCCCAGAACAAAAATGTACGTAAATCGCACAGACGGTTTCTAGGGTTAATAAAGCGGTCTCGCAAATTTTGAGGAATAACGGATGACATTTGTGGTTGCCGATGTGAGATAATTATGTGATCGACGAAAATCGTATATACTCGTTAAAAATGATTTAATACTATTTATTTGGAGCTGAAAATGAATAATGCATTCATGGACTTAAAATTACAAAGATTAGACATTTGAAAATATCCTAAAACCGAGACCCTCAAACGAAATCCCGACTTTCGAAAGATATAAATCAACATACGTACATCTGATGGTCATACTCCAATTACAATATTTTCTCATTTATCATTATTAATACGACATTCACGGACTTAAAATTGCAAAGATTAGACATTTAAAAATTTCATAAAACCGAGACCATCAAACGAAATTCTAACTTTCGGAAGAGCATAAATCAATATACATGCATCTGATGGTAATTATTATGCGGAGGCAGAAAGGAAAGTCTGCAATTACTATGCATGACAACATATGCTATGGCATCTTACGCTTTACTTTATTAGTCACCGCCAAGGCAAGGGATTAGGACATGAGTAAAGGGCAAAATCATAAGCATAAGCATAAAATTCATTTAGATCATAAGCGACATGAGTAAAGGGCAAAATCAGCGTATGGGTATCCAGAGACAACAAAATCAGCGTATGGGTATCCAGAGACGACAAAATCAGCGTATGGGTATTCTGAGGAGACAGACGCCTCTTAGCATACATTTCACGCATCATAGGTTTTCAGCATCCTAATCATCAAAAGGAGTATTACATTCCAGGATTTACCGCGAAACTGCTGACAACTGTAGTACCATTAATGCAGTTGCAAAGCTAAAACAAAAGATTGCAAGATAAATGTCTGCTCTTCGACTAAAACCATCTACAACTGAAAAACTAACAATTGTTTAGTTTTCCGACATTTTTGGAGCAAAAATTTCACGACCGAACAAAGTCTTACTGCCATCCAGTGGCTGATGGAATGCCCGCAGCAGCAACTGGAGGTGGAAGGATTGGTTCTGGTGCTACGTCCCAACCATCAACATCACCGGCTGGTGCAGCAACTGCAACCAACAAGACGTGCAATACCATCAGTAAGTGTCAAATAAATCTTATTAAAGTCTTCATTTACGAAGAAAAATAGACAAATGAGAGCAACATGTTTTATATCTTCACAAATGAGCAACGCGTTTTATAATAAAAAGTCCGTCCATATTAGGTTTCTCAAGAAATTTCTAGGAAAAAAAAATTTCTGATTTGTTGGCTTTGAGAATCAAAGGTAGTTTAACTTTTTCATAGTTTATGATTTTTTAGTTAAGAAGAGAAAAAAGGCACTACTGATGCTCTTAGGTGTCACGCACTCACGGTTATGAGCAGGAAGAATCACAGCACCCAATTAGATCAGTGAGGTAACTCGCTTTAACCAGATTTAGTCTCAGACCGACTTAAAGTCTTAAAACAAAGAAACAATATATCAGCAAGGAATCAAGAACTCGAAACACAACCTGAAGCTGCAGCCCAATCCCCACTAGGAGCCACGGGGGCAGGCTCACTGGTCCATTGCGTGTCGGTAGCCCATTGATCTCCTGGAGTAGCACCAAGAGGACCAGCAGCATATTCTGGCATGCCATAATCAGCCACTGCAGCAACTTCTTCATCTTCTGGCTCCTTGGCTTCTTCAGGCTCTCTGTAAAAGAATAAATCAACCTGCATATAACACAGATTCATCATTAGGAAAAAAATTTACAGTTAAGGAATTGCAGTAATAAGTTAATAACATATACATTCATGTCGTTTATATTCCAACTAACAATGACGCCAAAAATTGACAAGGTATGAGGGTCGTCTAATCGCATTAAGTTTAACGAGTCATTTCAGTGAATTCAATCATATGGCTCCACTGAAATCAAAATAACACGGTCTACAAAGCTGAAAATAAGCGACGTGAAATATACCATAACATCCCACTTCTGTGCAGGGCGGAGGGTTCCTCTCATCTGCAACACCATACGAGCAAGAAGCCAAAACAAACAACCAATGCTATGTTTGCCCTTGTTGTTGGCAGGAATACCAATGTCAACGAAACCCATTGGTGAATCGGTATCACAGAAGGCAATGGTGGGGATATTTCCCAAAGCAGCTTCCTTAATAGGCTGAAAGATCAAATTCCAAAGGTAACATCAGCAACCGTTGACAAACATGTTCGGATAAATTAACAAATCACACAGGAGTTAGTTATGTCGGTATGTATACCTGATGGTCAGTCCTGGGGTCAGTAAGGATGAGAAGGCGAGGCTCACTGAAAGAAGTCTGGAGCTGATTAGTGAAAGTACCAGGGGTGTGTCGGCCAGCAATGGCATGAGTACCAGTGTACTGAGCAAACTTCAATACAGCTCTCTGACCGTATGGTCTAGCAGACTGAACAATAATATCCTGAGGGTTCTCAATTGCGACAATAACCCTAGCAGCCAATTGCAGTTTCTCCCATGTCTTAGCAAGGTTAATGATGTTGATTCCTGTTTTAAACCATTTCAAACACATGAAACTATATTTCATAGAATCATGATCATCTCAACATCGCGTAACAAACAGAAACATGTCAACAAACAATAATACCTAGTGCCCTAACGCACACTCTGATCGGAACATTGTTATCAGATAATAGAAGTCAAAATGAAGACGAATGTAAGAATGGTAGGGAAATGTTACTCATACATGGAGTAATGAGTAACAAACAAACAAACAATTAACCGCCAAAACTACCATTGAATGTTCGATTACCCTTCGTTTACGTGGCGAGTCCTGGCGACTAAATCATGACATTTGCCCTATATCAAGTAACAGACTAACAATAACCCATCAAACTACCTTGGAATCTTCGATTACCCTTTGTTTACGTGTCAATTATAACACAACAATTACCCTAATCACATTAGGGTCCCTAACAGTAAAACTCTGATCGGAACATTGTTATAGGATAATAGAAGTCGAAATGAAGACGAATGTAAGAATGGTAGGGAAATGTTACTCACACATGGAGTAACAACAAACAAACAATTACCCGCCAAAACTACCATTGAATCTTGGATTACCCTTTGTTTACGCGGCGATTAAATCACAACATTTGCCCTATAACGAGTAACAGACTAACAATTACCCACCAAACTACCTTGGAATCGTCGATTACGCTTTGTTTACGTGTCGATTATAGCACAACAATTACCCTAATCACATTAGGGTCCCTAATAGTAAAATCAACTGAAAAATTTGGACAATTTCATGATTTTCTCATGAAAAGTTTAAAGCTCGCATAATTTTCTCCCAATGCATTAAGATCAACAACATAAATCCTCATGTGAAAACAACAATTTTCATGAGCAAAATACAATCATATACTAATCAAAACATACATTCTAAACACCCAAAACATCATCAAAACAACAAAATAAAACAAATCCTTCATAAACAACAAACCCACATCCATTTGACCCAAACAACACAAAATACACAAAAAATCTAAAAAAAAAAAACACCAATTTTCAAAACAAATTGATTCAAAAACATAAAAATAAAACAAACCCATTTACAAATTCCTCGTAAACTACAAAACCAACATTCAGTTCACTCAAACAACACACAAATAGTACATCTTTATGTACAAAATAATACAAAACAAAAACACCATTTTTCAAAAAAATTTGATTCAAAAACATAGAAGATTGAAATTGAGAAAGAATTATACCATCAGAACGACGTTTGAAGACGTAACGCTCCATTTGAAAGTCACAATTTTTGGTACCGAGATGAACATGAGAACCAAGCATCATTTGGATGTCTTCTTCCTTTTGGGTCAAAATCTTCTCGGACGCCATGATTGAGCAGTGAGTTTTCCTTGCGATGTGTGAAAATTTGCGAGTTTTAGATGTAGGTGAAGGAGAGTGAGATGGCTGCTAGTGATGAACAAAGGAGGAGGAAGGATTTATGAAGTTTGATGAACCCTAATTTGATAAATTGGGCTTCTCAATTGGGTTTATTTCGAAAATTTTATTCTTTGGGTTTTTTGCCCATTTGGTATTTCATAATAATCTCCATCTAGGCCTTGTTTTTCAATTTCCTTAGTTTCGGTTCGGTCCAGTTCACAAATCTATCTATACTATATAATTAAAAGGTTAGGCAAAAGCAATAAATTTAATTCCACTTGTCACTGTAATTAATTTAATTCCACATAGGCTTAGCAATCAATTTACTTTCTATTTATTTTAATTATCTATTTAATTTATTANTATATATGGTTCCCTTGATCTTAGTTCAGTTCAATTTAGTTTACATCTTTAGGTTTAATTTTGTCCAACCAATTTCAATGCAAGATAATTGGGCTTAAGGGCGTGACAAGTTATGTATATGTCACTATGTCAGTTCAGTGTAAATCCTACTCATATAAAACTTTTAGCCTATTGTATCATTTGGTAAACAACATATTTAAATCTTTAAGTTTAATTTTGTCCAAACGGTTTCAAACCAAAATAACTAGGTTTAAGGGCTTGAGAAGATGTGTATGTTAGACTCGGTGTTAATAGCTAGCCCATCTAATAACTTCCTAACTTCCCATAAACTCCGTGTTGCTGCTTGAAGGGCAGATCCCGCTCTTTCTACTCATGATTTGTTGATATATTTGCAAGAATTATACCACGTACATTCGGAGTAGCGCCATAATTCTACATTGTTGCTTTCTGTATATAAAGCCGAATTTTAAACGTCTATTATTAGTTCTTTATACTTCTTTTTTTACCTCAATATCGTGAGTTCTTGATTACTGTAATTATTAAAGTTCTATGTGATAGTCTTGTCCATCATGATCTCCCCCCCCCCCCCCCCCCCCAAAAAAAAAAAAAAAAAAACATCCCTAACATCATCGGTTCACTTATTCATCGACCCTATAGTGTGTGTTCCCCCTCATACGTGTCGGCCATAAACCTATATTTATCTTGATCACAACTTTGATCCATTAATTTGTCACTTAGTATCTGGTAAGATGGACCACTAAAACGAATTCAGATTCAGATACTAATCCGTGATGATAGTAGGACAAACTTGCTTGTAGTCAATGGCGGAGCCAGGATTTCGACTTGGGGGAAGGGGTAATTATATAAGGTACACTCAGAAAAATTTAGCTAAATGGTTCTATCTAACTCGTTTTACCATTAAAACAGATATATCCGTTTTAAATAAGAATTTATGTTGATCCAAGTATATAACTATTTAAGTAATTTGACAATCCAAATCCAAATCACATATTATTCCATTATTAATCAAATCAAACAAGTTGCAAAACAAGAACATTTCAAACCAAAATTCATAAGTAGGATGCATACATACAAATATAGGAGGTTTTAAACTCTACTTTGTCAACCTAATTATAATTATATTAGTAGTGCTTAAGAATAGTGATTATCCAAAAATCTACATCCTCACCTACTAAACTATTTAATGGCTTTTGAGTCATGACAACTTGATATACAACACCTTACAAATATCAACCTCTCAAAACCCAACAATATCTTATCCACTATATTTTTCCATTTTTATTCCTCTATAAAAACACCCTTATTATTCATATTAATTAACTTTTGTTTTTTCTTTTTCTTCTTTTTTTTATTTTTTTATTTTATTTTTTCTCTACTCAATATATATCAATAGTAACACCACCCTAGTTTCGTTCCTCCTTAACAAAAAGCCCACCAAAACTTTAAAAACTTCGAAATTACGCAAAATTACGCTTAAATTACATATTTTAAACCATATTTGTGATTATTAACGTAATAAATATTAAAACGAAATGGGCTTTCTTGACAAGCTATGGGACGAAACATTGGCCGGTCCAGCACCGGAAACGGGCTTGGGCCGGTTCTGTAAATATAATTCAATGTCATCCGTTAGAGCACCAAATCATCCAATGGTTAATGTTGCTACACGTCATCATGATGATCATGATCAAACGGTCATGGTTACTCGTAGTATTACCATTTTACGGTCCAAAAATAATCTCTCAGTTGATCCTGGTTCTGGCTCTTCTACCCCTTTGAGTGGGCCCTCCTCTCCTAATTTCTCACGTAAGTAAAAAGGGTTTAAAACATAATATCCGTCTTAAATGTAAAAAGGGCTAAATATGGTTGATAAGAATAGAATGCCTAGGAATTGAATAAGGAAAATATTTTCATCGTCATAAGATGTAAGTGTGGGTATATTTGGCTCATTTTCATCATAAGATGGATATTGTCGTCTGGTGTTAAGTCGGCTAGGTTTAATACATATACTCGGAGTTATAAATCCAAAGAATGAGAGGGAATAAATTAAAAGTATTCTAAGTTGACTAGTTTATATATAAGGTCAGTGTCACGACTAGTTAATACGTTGTTTATATATTTTTAATATGTGCAGCTGGAACGACCCGAAATCCGGATGTGAAGCGGTTTAGTAGAAAAAAACCGGCACTTGACCCTATGGATATGGACCGTGCTGCTTCAACCAACCCTACTGTCTATGATTGGTTCTCTCTATGATCTTCTTACTTATCCAAGTATTTATTTCAATATTATCTTTATTACTATTATTCTTAAATCTTAATATTAATACTACGAGTAGTATAATATTTTACCAATATTTTAAAAGTATATAACGGTCTTAATTGAGTTTTCTTTATATGTTTTACGATAACTAATATAAGATCGTTTGTGATAATGTAGGATTATGATAGGTGCTTTGGACCGTTGATCGAGAACGAATTGACAACCATCGATCTATCGTCTATTATATGTAATAACTAGTATTGTATATATAAATCGCCGGTTGGGTTAATTAACCTAGAGTATATTAAAGCACAGACTATCTTGCTTGTGACGTCTCACAGCTCCCCTCCCACTTACTCTTTCATTTGCTTTTTGTGAGAGGTCACAAGCTTGTGACGGAATAATGTCGTCACAAATGAGAATTTGTGATTAAAGCAAGGTCAATGATGTAGCCTTAAGCTCGATCTTTATGTAGTTGGAGTGCTATGTAACAAAGTACTAGATGTTAGAACTTGCTGTATGTCCTTGTACTATCTATGTATATGTAGACAATGTAGTAAGAAAAATGTCTTGTAAGACGGGTTAACCGCGAGGCCTGACCCATTTATGTAAGTCGGGTCAAACAACTGTAGTTGACCAAGTCTATCAAAGTACGATCTCCTTGTGTAGTTATGCTTTACAATTGCATGATAGCCTTATGTAAGCGATATTCATGTTTTGTTAACTTTTATTAACGTTTTTTTTTCCTAATTAAGAAAATAGTTCTATTTGCTATTGACATAAAAATCAAGATCATCTTTTGTTTAGTTTTTTTATATCCCTATTAGAAGAAAATAATCTAGAAAGGTAATTTTATGAGGACAATAATGATTTAAAGCCTAACATCTATGATGAAACGGGTTCGTAGAAATCTACAACCCATTTGTCTAAACCGCCAAGTTAATCGACGTTGTATACGACACATTGCGAAAGTCCCCATAACATAATCGATCTATAGCTAGCTACACAACTATCCGCTTGTACACGTTAAACAAGTTTCCAGACACTTATTAGTCATATACTTGTCCGATTTTGTACAAAAATATTTACCGGGTTACTGAAAATTGACACTACCAAAATATACGGAGTACTATAATCTACCGAGTTAGTTATGATAACCCTAGCCTGGTACCGGGCCAATGTTAGGAAGCAAACTGGGTCGTCTCATGTCTGACTTAGGACCGATCGTGAGAGAGCAGACCTAACCAATATTTTTTCCTTTTTTCGTGGAAAGGCGGGTTGAACCAGACTCGATCTAAGTGATGGGTTGAACCCTACCGGTTTGATTCCTCTCATGTTAGCAAAGTATCACTGACCACATTTAAATTTGTAGCGGTAGTAATAGGAAATGAGTTAAATAGTAAATGGCGACGTAATGAGGGTCGTTCACAGGGAGAAAGTCGACAGGGCCCAGCTTCTACCACTTCGAGGAAACGAGCGTTGGTTTCGGTCAACATTTCAACTTCTTTTGATAAATTAGCTCACTCTATCTCTATCACTATGGTCGCAAGGACTAAGAAAAAGGAAATTCACTCCATCGAATTTGACATCCACTATCATCCACCTTTTAAGAAAAGTCGTATTTTCTCTTCAGTTACGACTACGTGTACCTTTGCTTCGGTTATACTAGGTAGTTCGGGGGTCCCTAAGAGCATGTGCATCGGTGCATTTTTAGTGCCCCAAATGCTACATCCCTCCTATTATGGGAAGCTCCATGAATGCTCCTACTATCCCAACTATTGGGGCTGCCAGTATATAAGGTAGGTTCCCAAATGCAAAAGCAATATGAACAAACAATTGAACTTTTCAACGGACACATTTACAAGTTAAATGGCTAATTTTTTTTCACAAATTCTCACTTTAGATGTACAGTATCCGTCTAAAGCTGTATACGGATAGTGTCTCTCTCACAAAATGAGAGTGGATGGTGCAACTGGGTGGGAAATGGATACCCTACTTGCCCTCTCACTTGTATTTTGTAAGAGGGTCACTATCCGCCTACAATTTTAAACAGATAGTGTCCAACTACAATTAGACGGATAGTGTTCAACTACAATTATTTAATGAGTTACTGAAATGAAATAGTAATTACCCGGACAAAAATACGCATTTTAATTATCGAGTTAGTAATTATTTATTTAATAATTTAATGAGTTACTAATTACATATTTTAATTATCGAATATTGTAGTCAAAAAATTTAGGTGGGCCATGAAAAGGTAGAAAAAT
>LHUT01000546.1:11827-22331 GCA_001412135.1 Silene latifolia subsp. alba
TATATATATATTCTATTGTGCCAATGAGAAATATACACATCTCTACCATCACTCACTCTCCTTCTCTAGTCTCTATATTTTATAACAGATTTTGAGTTTTTAGGGTTTTTAGGGTTTATCTCTCTTTCTCACTCTATCTCTAACATTTTTTAAGGCTAGTAAGTATGTTAAGATTTATATTTTTGAGTGAATTAACGGTTAAACTTTTCAAAGTTTGATCTCCAAAAAGTAAATATGAAGTTTGGTGTGGATTGGAGAAAGTATTAATTTGCAGTTGTTTTGTATGGGATCCTAAATACCGTAGGACTCCCATATAAAAGACTCATACCCAACCCACTAAGGTTATACCCATAGGATCTGGGTGAGTTAGGAATTTAGGATCCCTTCCATTACCTCCAAAGTAGTGATGACCCATTACTTAATGTTTTGACCATTAGATCGTTTCAGGATAATATCTAGATCGTTGAGAGGTAATGGAAAGGAAAATAATGGAGTGGATCCAAATTGGATCTAGGTAGGGTCTGGACTAGACCTGACAAAAATTGACGCGACCTGAATGACCCGACCTGAACCCGACTCGACACCCACGCTCAAGACCCGAACCCGGTCCGAATCCGAATTTACCCGACCCGAATGTTCATTGTTGCAAACTGATTATTATGCACAAATAACTTGATAATAGTTGACCCGAAAGCGATCCGAAACCGAAATGACCCGGCCCAACCCGCCCTAAAATTGACAGACCTAACCTAACCCGATTGATTCATTTGGCAGGTCTAGTCTGAAACAACTGCCATCCCTAGTACAAAAAGAGAAAAAATTGGTAAGTACGATTGAAGTATCTGTTCTGAATTCTGAATTTTCTGATATTAGTAACCACTTTTTAACTTTGGATATTTTAGGCATGTGATTCTAATCTCTGAATAAGGTTTGTCACCTGATTGTTCAAAACTGAATTCCTGAAAATACTTGATAGTAATGAGAACATAAAATCGAGTTGTAATGAAAGAAAACAAGCAAGGATGATACTATGAATTTATTTATGTTGTTTTTGTGTTTTGTAGAACACAAGGATGTCTGTAATTAAAGTCAGCGACAGGAATGATTTGCGGTTCATAATCATCCTTGTAATTCACTTGTTCACCGCCGCAACTTCCACCGCTTCCGACGGACCTCCGGTGTCTCGTATTGCTTTCGGCTCTTGCTCCAATCAAAACCTTCCTCAGGTCTCTCCCTTTTTTTACCTTTACATTTACCCATTTCTACTATTCCGTCATTTTTATTTACTCCTGATCATTTGTTCACTTTGATTTTGGCACAAAGACCAAGGAAAGGGGAGGAGACCCTTTTTAGGCGGTGTTGTTGAGTGAGAAGTGGACAATAACTTACGTAGATATCAAATTACCTTCAAAAATATTCCCAATATAGAAAGGTAAACAAATGACCGAGACACCCATAAATGGGGTAGGTAAACAACTGACCGGGATGGTGGGAGTACTACTTTGTTCTTCCTAATTTTTGAAGCCATTTTCATTTTGGGTTATGCGGAAGGAGTCTCATTTGTATTGTTAGCTTAGGGTAAGGCCGCGTACTTCCGATTATCCCTTACCTGGTCATATGAAAATCAGCGAGGCTTTGAGTTAATAATAACGTTGTTGCTATACCTGGGTGATGTGCTCGTTTTCCGACTATCTTAGTTTCTTGTTTGCTTCTACTGCCCTAACCTCGTATCGGTTTCAGTCACATGGCTAAAACATCTTAGTCGTTTCTCCATCGTCTTATTTTCTATAGGCACAACTCTAACCACCTCATTCATGGATTGGGGGATTTGAATGGAAATGGAGGGGAAGGAAAGGGAGGGCTACAATTTCCTTAGTTTGGATGGCAAATAGGGTAGGAGGGAGATGGGGACATCAATTTTTCCTCCGCTAAGTCTAATTAAAAACCTTCTAGCATACGACATATTCTTAGGCATGCCGAGATAAAATTTAAACCCTCCGGCGCCCTTCTACTTCGGCAACCCCCTTAATTCTATGAGTTAGATCACCATCTAACTCTCCATCTTTTATATAATAGATCTCAAATATCTAAAAAAGTTGGATGCAATAACCTCGCCATAAAAAATGATTGTCCTGCTTCTCTGACTGTGTTTTCGCTAAACCTACACTTTAAATATTCAGTCTTACTTCTGCTCAGTCTACTCGTGCTTTCAAAGTATACCTCCAAAGTTCCAACTTCCTATAGAATCTTTCCTGCATTTTATTAATCAACACTATATCATCTGCTTGCGTCATACACCAATGAATGTCGTCTTGAATTGACCCGTTAGTTCCTCCATGCCTATGGCAAAGAGTAAATGACTCAGAGCATGATGCACACGGCACAACAATCGTAGTAGGTAACTCGTGTGTCGTTCCAATGTTACTTTGTATGCTTGTGACTAGCTCTCTTGTAGTCAATTTGTTTCCATGATGCACCCGTTCTTTCTAAAGCCCACCAAAGTACTCCACTTAGTAGGTCTTTCTTCTCAATCTATAAAAAACATATGTAGGTCTTTCTTCTTATCTCAATAATGTCCCTCATTTCTCTCGTAAGATAAATTGCTTCCATAATCAATCACTTCAAGGCAGAAATACAAACTGGCTCTCGGAGATCTTCACACATTTCTTAAGCCTTTGTTCAATTACTGGTTCCATAACTTCACGGTATCATGAATCAAGAGGATCAACCCGTCCTCCCAGAAATATATTTGGTGTTCTTTGAATAGTTCCCTCATCCCAAATTACGTGTTGTGTATATGAAGTCTCTAGTTAATTAACTTTACTCAAAAAGTCTTCTCTGAAACCAATCTGAAGTAGTTTTTATTTACCTTTTAGTTCTCGGCAATAATAGGTATTGTAGCCCTGTACTGTGTATTTATCAGAAGGGATTTATGCCCACTGGGTGAGTACTTGAGTACAGAACAATATATTGGAAAGACGTCATCCTTAGATTCATGGACAGAGGGAATTCCGACCATTAACCTCTAGCCTTTTGAAACTCCATGCATTTTCTTTTGTATGCATAAATCATTTGAGAAATTTTAAAGAGTGAGTCATTTCCATGTGTTCCCATGATAGAACAAGAAGTTAATGCCGCCTGCACTGTTATTGTGAATGTTTTAATTTAAATTATCGGAGCATGCTGTGTGTTTAGTAATGAATTGTAGAGCGATGAGTCTAATGTTTCAATTATCTGATATATTCAGGAGATCTGGAATGCAGTCAGTGACTTCAATCCCCAAGTTTTCATATGGTTAGGAGACAATATTTACGGAGACCATAAACGCCCTTTTAGATTAGTTGGGAAGGAGAGGACTATTGGCCCTTTCAAGAATGTTCCAAGGTTTTACTCTTCTTCTGAACAAGAAATGGAGTCAAGCTACAAGAAGGCAAAATTAAACCCTGGATACTCCTACATCCGAAAGCATTCTAAGGTACCATTTTTCTGCTCTCTTTGCTTTTGTCTACATTCTCCTTGCTATAAGAACTTGCTTTCTGTGTCTTCTGATTGATAAACTCAGTTTGTATCATGTTTTATTTCTTAGGTTATCGGAACATGGGATGATCATGATTATGGCTTGAATGATGCAGGAAAAGAATTCGCTGGCAAGGTCACCAATCAAAAGCTACTTCTAGATTTCTTGGATGAACCCATAGATAGTCCGAGGTATTGCAAATTCTACCAATTATTGTAATTCATTGAACCAGTCCAATAAGAATTATGAGTCCTTGAAGAGCTCAACACAGTATTTGATTTTACACACTATGTCTCCTGTATCTTTGGAGGACCTTCTGCTTTCTATTGCTGTATCTAATTCTTTCCTTTGATAAGTTTATCTTCCCCCAGCAAAAAGAAGAGAAATTTATTGCCATTGTCGACGTTATATTTGGTGTTACAGTGTGACTCAGTTCATCTATGTACGATTTTTACATTCTGATTTGCTGCGAAAAATGTTTCTTTACTATCTTAACATTATGTTTCACCATAGGAGAAAACAAGCTGGTGTCTATACATCTTACACATTTGGTCCTGTTGGCAAACAAATAAAGGTACCACCTCGTCATATTCTTTCATTTGTAATTGTATACCTTTATCTTTTTTTAATAAGAAGCATCTATCTATTTATCTATACGAAGCAGGTACAAAATAACAGTGGATGAAGCCAAGGTTTTCTATTCCTTAAACTGTCTACTGACATACTCCCTCCATTTCACTTAATAGCTCCATTTTAATTTTTTCTGCCTCGCAATAAAAGTCAAATGAAACAAAATGATTGATACGGAGGAAGTATACTTTTGGAAATTCATGTTGCACACTTTAACCATAGTAATTTTATTTTTTTTCCAAATGTTTGGATACACATTGAGAGGGAAGGGGATTGTAGGAGGATAGTGGAGGGAAAGGGAAGGGAAATGGACTAATGTCATTTTCCTTCCAAATCTTCTACATGTTTATGGATTTTAATTTGTCTTGTGAGAGGGTAAATGGATCCTTCCAGGACCCTCCCATCCAAATCCGTCCAACCTAACTTGCTAGCCAAACATGGGATTTATTTCCCTCCCTTTCCTTCCATATCCCTATATCTAAAGAGTAAAGGGTTTTTTCGATACAATAGTGTTCCTTAGGAGGAAAGGGGAGGGAGGAATGGAACAATGTCATTTTATTTTTTCTTCCGGATTTTTCCTATGTTAAATGGATTTGATTATGTCTTGGGAAGAGGAAAATGGAAGGTCTAATTCTCCTTCAACCCAGTTTGCTACTCAAACAAGGAAAAGTGTCACTCTCCTTTCTCTTATAATTCATCCATCTGAACAGGGGTTAATTTCGTGATGATTCAGGTTCTGGGTCTGATACGCATTCAGTCGCATATTGATTAAAAAGACTTCAATTCTCACTTAATGCACCTCTCACTTCTTTAATTTATATATTTTTTTAGTTGTTCGGTCAGTGCAATTCATAGAAGATTATAAATGAATCTAAAGAAAATTTTTGAATTTGATGATGATAGAGAGTAGGGGGCTTCATAAATTGAAGATAAAATGAAGATAATGGTTTTCTGTGGTTCGGCCATGTGAGACGAACACCAACTCACGCACGAATTGAGAGGCTTAAGAATGGGGAAGGGGCCATGCTGCTAGGGAAAGTGATAAGATTGTGAGTGGTAGTCGAATACCAAAGAAAACTTGCACAATGTTGGGAACATTTATCATCATAGTCGAATGAAAAATCATTGTTTCAATATTGCAATCATTTCACTGCCTCGCTTGCCATAGAATTAGTAGTAGGCGGTAGCAAGCAAATACTCTTGGATCTTGGTTGCCCATCTTCATTAGGAGGGCAATTATGGCCCAAACCGAACCGAAACCGACCCGACCCGAACTCTTAATAACCCGTACTCAATCCATTATTTAAAAACCCATATCCAATTCCACTATTGCAAAACCCGAACCAAATCCAAACCCGATCCATTCGTACCCGAACCTGATCCAATTAAATTATTTTGAAAATTTAGGCTTTATTGTACTTGGAATTTTAATTTTGTCAAAAACAATGAATTTTTTATATAGTCAAATCAAGTTTTGGATCTGATTTTGGATTATATGGTGGATCGGGTATGGATTTGTGGAGTGGGTATGGTTTCATAAAAAGTATAATGGATTGGGTATGGATTTTAAAATTTTGGATATGGAGCGGGTCAGGATATGGATTACCGATCCATTAAGTTAGTTGACCGGGTTTGGATCCTGCAAAACCGATTCAACCCGATCCATTGCCATCCCTAATCTTCATCTCTGTTATGCCTAGACTCTAGAGAGCTATACCCAATCAGTTGGGCGTTTCTCATAATCAAATCTAGACAGACAGTTACCATCCCATCAATAATTATCTACCGTATTCGAGATTTCTGCACATTTACTTCTGCCCAATTTTGTTGATATCTCTGGCAATTTATCTAACCATTATCATATAATATTCAGGTCATTCTTCTTGACACTAGATACTTTAGAGATCCTTTGTCAAGCGATGGAAGTATTTTAGGAATTTCACAATGGGAGTGGTTGGAGGAAGAGCTCTATGGTCCCCAGACAGTCCTGACCATTATTGGCTCCTCTATACAGGTATATCAGAAAACTACGATTATTTTGGCATTATCGTTGGCCGAGTCCGCTGGCTACTAGAAGTTCTCAACAGTATATTTTTGTACAGCGACATGATAAAATCATGAATTTTTGCTGCGATTTTTGTACCTGAGATAGCCTGGTTATTACAATAGTACTACCTCAACCACAACTTTATTTTCACCATTTGACTTTTATGGTCAACTAATATCAACTCTGACCATCCAAAGTGTAGAATTTTATTTATCAGTACCCGTCTCTTTATCTGATGATCGAAGGCTGGCATGATAGCATAAGAAGCGAGAACTTAAGAACAGAATTATTATTCAAGACTCGAATACCTGATCCCAAGGACTCATGGCATGTCCAAGATTAGGATAGAGTTCAGGAATCCAAAATTTTCTGTCATCTACTCTATTCTTTGGTTGATCTTCTGACCAGCAGTCTAATACCAAGTGCGCTTCTATGATCTACTCATCTATCCTTATCAATTTCTGTGTCCATTCAGGTCACATCAAATTTTTCAGCTGTTACTAGGCCGTTCTTTTCTGTTGAGGGTTGGAGTCGTTTTCCAAAGGAGAGGAATCGCTTGTTTCAGTTAATTCGTGATAGTAAGGTAACACCTTTCTATATTTGTTTATCATTATGCCTGTTTGCAATTAACTTAAAATTATGAGATTCAGAGTTCAAAATCCAATCAATTGAGACTCGTTGCTCAGATAAAAAAATCGGATAACACTCTTGTGTTATACAGAGGGATGGTGTGCTTTTTATCAGTGGAGATGTTCATTTTGCTGAAATCACGAGATATGACTGTGCTACTGGATATCCGCTGTATGACGTCACCTCTAGTGGATTGACACAATCTGTCGAGGGAGTGGTGCCACCACCATTGCAGTTTTTATTGAGACTTATGTCACAGTTGACACCAACTACACTGAGGGTAATGGGAAATTGCAGATACAAGTCATGTGTATACGGTAACTTTGATCTTCCTTTCTTCCAACTTCTAACTCCATGATCGGGAGATTAAGTGGGCTTAATCAATCTTGTACAATACGTTCTCACATGTAAAATCAACCCAGGTCTTTGTATACTCCGTATTTAATGTTCAGAGTTAATGGGGTTGGTCTCACATGTGAGAATGAAACACCTTGTTGTATACATGGATAAGTTTTTATGAAGTGGGATTCTTTCTGCAGGAAAACCAAATTTTGGTGTCATTGAGGTGGATTGGGAATCGAATCCGTTGACTTTAACAATCGAAGTTAGAGATGTCAATGGAACCCCTGTCGCCAGTAATAAGATCTTATTGTCTGATTTGCGAGCCGGAAATATGGAACTACCTAACATGGGACGTGCAGCAGATAATCAGAAATATTGCACTCTTGAAGTTGATCTTCCTTGGATTATTCGGTACCGATTGGCCATTATTGTATTCTGTGGATCATTTGGTATGTTTTTACTTCAGTAAAAATAGTGTTTACTTTTTGGTGCCTCAAAGGCTCTCTCGCCAATTGCGAGGTAATGGAGTCGGAAGCCTTATCTCTATGGATAAAACGTAGAGATACTATTTCCCGTAGGGTTAAAATACAGGGTCATATTTTTGCATGACCCATCCTTAAAATTGCACGGTGATTGAATTGATTGATGAATTGCTATATCACAATAAGAAAACTGCAGATTGTAGAGTGAGCCATTTTGCTCTATTTCGACATATTCCTAAATCAGGTCTTTATTTTTTAAATAGCTATCAGTTTCATGTGATGTATCATGTCTTTAGAATCCCCCGTTTAAAGGCCAAAATATCTAAGATTCGCAAAAAACCTAGTACTTGGTATCAATAAAGAAGTTAGGATCGAACTGTTACGGTTGGATTTTACAATTGTAATAAAAGCTTTTGGTTGATAAAAACACTAGCATGGTACTTCCTCCTTTGTAATCTAAACATCCCACATTTTAACGTTCCTCTTACAGATTAGTTGGGACCGGGGTATTTGGGTTTGAAGGGAGGGAGTAATACTTACGATTTTTTTTTTTAAAAAAAATCCCTATCCCCGCCCTGGTTGGTTCAGTGACTCTTGTAGAAGACCGTCCATTGTAAAACGAACAATGGCCTTATAATACATTATCTACCTCATTTAATAATAAATCATAAATAAGGAGCACAAGCATTACAAGACGTGATTAGCAAAACAATAAATTACAAGTTCTATGGGCTAAGCTGATTTTCTTTATTTTTATTTTTATTTTTATTTTTTAAATACTGTGTTGATTTTATTTTCATGTTGCAGTCTTGCTTCTTGCTTTTTTGGGGCTGATTTATTCATCAATAATCGTCACTAGAAGATGTCTTCGCAAGTGCAAGCATGATTAGCATACAATACTCAAATACTCAAAACATTATTACTAGCCTTGGAAGAGAGATTACCCAGACCTGAACTTGCCTATGCATAGAGCTTGTGATCGGATGAGTCTACACGGATTTGGGTCAGGCCAATGTAGGTGAGTCAATTTCCATCACGGGCCACATTTGTTTGCGTTTGAATAGAGCTAGATGGGATAAGTTAGGTTGTATCTATTGTCGCCGTATCCTCCTCCGGCTAGTTGTGGCTTACCATATTTTAGATTCTCGTGAATCGGATTTTGGCAACTGTATAAATGTATCTATCTTTTTACATTTATACAAATTGGCAATAAAAAGTACTGAACAATATAAGATTAATTGATTTAGTGGCAACGAATGTATAGACTTGAAAAGAATCATCAGGCTGTGTTTATTGGAGTCGATTTCGGCTGTGGATTTCTGTGGTTTTGAAAATAGTCTTCTTTTGGTTGCCTACTCAGGTCATTGGGAGACAACTCCTACTCAGGTTGTATTTTCAGGTTTAGGCCTGATCCATTTTAGCAAATCTACAAGCCGGTCAGCAAGCGACAGTACACAGTTACAGAAAAATTTTCAATGCGCTGGTAACAAGGATGTAGATAGACATTAAAAACGAAGTCAGGTTGACTTGGAAAGTACAAAGCACTACCAACTACATGAAATGCTTCATTGCTGCTTAATTATTGTACATTATGTGATAACTAACGTACATTTTCATACATCAAATGAATTAACGAATCCTACACATCTACTTTACAGTAGAACTTGCTTCTATGGACAAGCTCTTACCTTCTTCAAAAGAAGGAATATACAAATAACCCAATTAAACAACAATAAGTAATGTTAGTACAGAACAAGAGAGACAGAGAAAGAAGAGTGACTTCAAGATCAAGACCGGCTTTCTTCAACATCCAACTCCAAGTCACGGCATGTTGACCTTTTGTACCGTGCGCTGCATCATTTTCCATTTTCTAAAGCCCAGTGCTTTTGTAGTCAATTATGAAAGAGACCCAAAAGACTAGTTGCATAAGCTCGATATGGAATCAAAGATTCTCTGACTGCAGATCCTATCGGTAGCCTAATTACCAGGAAACATGAGAGATTCAAAATCACAGCCAAAATGCTGTAATGAACCTTCATAAGTTACTCTTGTTTAAGGAAGTTGGATTTACGTCAAAAATTACATTGACCCAAAATCCAAATTTTCCCAGGTTAAAGGAACTGACATGCTTTTGAAGAAGAGGCAGACACAAACACATACTGCCGCAATGGCAAGCATTGAATGTATAAGGGGACGGTGAAGCATGCCTTGAGATCCCGACATTCTACTGTAACTCATCATTGCACACTTGGGGCAAGAGTCCGGTTTCTTGTTTATTTGTAGGCTTGACCTTTGTTTAACCTCGGGTTCAACGGTATCAATCTCGATTGATACGGAGAGTTGATTGTTTCTTCTGTCAACCAGTTTCTGAGCTACTAAGCTGTTTAAAGAATGGTCATTTCTCATCGTAGCATAAGCAGACGGAGACTGCCCGTTGTCATCCAAAAGGGACTTCCAACTATGCAATCCAATCTACATAAAGAAAGATTGAAAGAGTTAAGAATGCTACACTTGTAACTTTGTTCTACTTTTTTACTAGTAACTTCTCCAAATAAATCAAAGCCGTATAAGGTAATATGGGAGGGTCTAGTCCAATTTATCATAACATCTATTTTCATCTAGAAAGTGTAGGGCAATGTGTATATATTGAGAAAATCTTGTCCAGGGTCAATATCATTTCAACACCAGTCTGATGGACAAGAAAAAAGGGATGGGACTTGGGAGGACTACAAGGTAGCCCGAACTAGCTAAATGCTAATCTTAATCCACTCCACATTCATGCTACGAATGTTGGATTGAAAGAATTCATAATTAGGTTTTATTTATAAATACTATTAAAAGGTTACCCTAAAATGT